>CAJNIZ010007591.1:71265-95623 GCA_905231905.1 Symbiodinium pilosum
CCTCCCCCCCCCCAAAAAAGAATGATTGGGGTTCCTGGAATTCAATTAAAAAAGAATTGGAATGCATTCCCGCGTCATCGGGGCTCTTGGACCTCTACGAATTAAAAAATGAATAGGAATGCATTGAATATCTCGATTTTCAGGATTGGTCCCCCAAAAATTTCTTTAAATCTAGTCCCTTTCCTCCATACGAAATTCCGCCTAATTGAAATTAGTCTTGGACGGCTAATTTTTCCCAAATACATTTCTTTAAATGTGGTCCCTTGTATTAATCTGACCCTCGGATTAACTCACTGTAATGAGGGGCACCATTTATTTGCCATGTACCCATATTACGGTAACCCTAAACCTTAAACCCCTAAACTTTAAGTTCCTTATTAGCAACCCAGGAAGATGGCCAATCTGAGGTGTGATTCTTAGGGACGTCAGTCATCTGGCGCTCCAGAAGTATAATATATATATATATATCTACTACACTCTTTAAGGTTCCCAGAAACCCTAAATCCTGAACCCTGAACCCCAAACGCCATATCTAAAAGGATCCTCATATTCCGAATATACCTACAAGGATCCTCATATGGGTGGTTGTCAAAAGTATGCTCCCTTTTTGGATCCTTATTATAATACGGCAGCTACTATTTACGGTACCCAAAAAGGGACCATAATTTGACAACCACCCATATTCCTATTTTATATCAACTCGAAGGTGGGGGGTTTCGTGCTGGGGCACTTCGACATCTGGCTTGCATGGAGGCTTACATGGTGCCTGCTTACCCGAGCTACTGGACACCGCTCAAAATGTTGGACAACTGATGGTTTTGGGGTGTAGGGTTTTCGGGCTTATTAGGGTTTTGGGCTTTCGGGTTTCGGGGTTTAGGGCGCCGGGTGTAGGGCTCCAGAGGGTCAGGGGTTCAGGGTTTAGGCACCCTGGAACCCGAAACCCTGCAGCCTAAAGAGTTTAGGGGTTTAGGGTTTAGGGTTCATGACATCTATGTTTGAAGGCCGCGTGTGGTGCCTTAGAGGCGAGATGATCAAACCCTAGGTTTAGGGTTTAGGGCTTAGGGTTTAAGGTTTAGGGTAGCATCTTAGAGTCGGTGGTGGTAGGTTTAGGATTTAGGGTTTAGGGTAGCATGGTAAAAATCGGGAATATTATGGGAAAAGGACGTAAGGAGCGTCTCATGGTAGTTTGCTTCCTAGGCCTTGTCAACACCCTCCTGCGTGCACTGTATGGGGAGTCGTTGCAGTTTTGAGCAGGCGCAGGCTTCCGCGCCATGTGCGCTTCTGGAAAACAGGGTGCCAAACTTAGAGGCGGGCCCTACCGCACTTATGTCGCAACGCCTTTGGACCTACTGCTTACTTACATGGACCTTTGGGGGTTTAGGAGGTTTAGGAGGTTCGCTCCAACTCCGCAAGAAGCCGGTCCGAGCCTCAGTCAGTAGGGCCTAGTTCACGACAAAGTCGCGCACCCTTCGTCCACCCGCCGACAACACAAATAAGGTTTCCCAAAATTAGGGGTACCTTTGTGGGGGGCCCTATACTAAGGACTATAATATTTTGGGGTCTATATTGGGGGCCCCCTATTTTGGGAAACTACCTAATACGGTTTCCCAAAATGAATTGGATTTTTTTGGGGGGTACCGTCTCCTAAGGGCAATCCTGAGCCCCAGAGGTATGTAAACAGAATTGCATTTTTTGCTATGTTTAGGGGTTTTGGGCTATTAGTTTACCTACTTTTGGGGCCCAGGATAGCATTTTGGGGTCTAAATTGGCTTCCCCCCAATTTTATGGCAACTACGAAATCAAGCCCTGAATCATCCCCTGCGCTGCTTGCCCTTTTCGTGCAAACCTACTTTGATACGAGCTGACTTATAACGCCTCATATGACTATAACATAGAATGCCCCCAAACCTACTTTGATAGGAGCTTGTAATTCCACCCGTAACTACACGTAGCAATTTAGTGTATGTTCCCCCAAAACCTATTTGGATATGAGCTTCATTCAAAAGATAACCGCTCAAAGCCTACTTGCAAAAGTTGGACTTCACGAACTGAAGCATTCTTATTGGCTCTTACTATGGAATATCTGAAGGTATTCTATAGGGACGATATACTATACGCATTATATTCCTGTACTCCCTACTAAGAACCAGTATGTTCTTCACAAAAAATACAACCCCAAACCCTAAACCGTGTTGCCTCGCCATTCGGCACGTGCCAGGCGGAAATCCGGTGCTGTCCGCGCCGGCGCCGCTGAGTGCCCTCCAGGTGATTGCCTTTGTTGTAAAGGTTGAGGGTTTAAAGGTTAGGTTGACTGACCAGTACCTAAGCCCCAAAATATGTAAAAAAATAGCCTTAAACCCAGAATAATAGCCATAAAGGCCAGTATGTCACATACTTTTGGGGTCCAGGTAGTACCTTTGTTTGACTTTCTATCTTGGGGTCTTCCTATTAAAGCTGAACATGAGGGAAAGAGAGCCCTTACTATGTTTTGAGGCACTTACTGGTTCTTATTAGGGAATGAGGGAATATATTTCCTATAAAGTAATTTCCTATAAAATCCCTGTATAATACATTCCCTTGTTTCCTACTAAGAACCAGTAAGAGAAGGTCCTTTAGGGTTTTGGATTTGGGGTTGAGGGGCCTCCAATATTGGGGCAGTTAACTTTGACAATGTAAGAGTTAACAGGATTATATGAGCTAACGTGTAAGCCCCTTACTAATCGGGGGTGTACTAGGAGTTTAGACTATAGCTCAAATAAGGTTATATAGGGTTTAGGGAAAATGGAGAACCAAATGGAAGAGTTTACTATCTTTCTTCATGCCTATACACCTATAGTCCCCCTTAAGTAGATGGAATATGGTTTTGAGTATATCAAAACGAGATCCCCTTATGCCACATATTCGATCTGCTTAAGGGGGACTATAAGCCCTAATCCCTAATCCCCTAAACCCTAAACCCTAAACCCTAATCCCTAAACCTTAAACCCCTAATCCCTAAACCCTAAAACAGGCTCTTGGACATGACTACATTGTTGTAAATGCAGTGGCGCCGACCTGGTTGGAACAGAGATTTGGAGGGTATATCATAGGTGGAGCCCCACCCAGTAATAGTGACTATACGGGATAATGAGGATTGTATTAGGGTCCTGGTATATTCCTACTATACCACTATTACTGTGTGGGGGGTCGTCCTAAGATACATGATCCCAGAGTTAGACGATAAAGAGTACACACGGAAGAATCAGGGTAATGGTTCAGGCGTCTACGACAAGCATCCTATAGACCCCTGTATAATCCCATTTTTCCACTGCATGTTCCGATTTCTTCTCCATTGAGCGGGAGTGTTCGTCGCATGAAGTAGGGCTGCGAAAGGCTAAATGGGATGTACCATGTATATAGGCTTGATGCTTGAGGATTTACAGGGTTGGATGTATGCGGGAGCTCTCGTGGGTAAAGGGTTTAGGTATGGATTGTTTGAGGGTGAGGGACCTGCAATCCTGTGGTAGAAGTCTGAACCCTAAGCCCTATAAACCCTAAACCCTCAACTGTGGTAGATTCCTCAACCCTAGACCTTAAACCCTAAGCCCTAAACCCTAAATCCTAAACCTTAAATCCTGAACCCTAGATCCTAAACCCTACACCTCAAATCCTAAACCCTAAGCCCTAAACCCTACCAAGGTTCGGATTGCTTGAGGGTGACGGACCCTGTAATCCTGTAACAATTCAGAATGTAAGGGTTAATGTAGACCCATGATTAATAAACCCAATCGCTTTAAGTGCCTTAATATGAGGATCCCTATTATGATCCCTACTAAGGGAAGGGGGTTTATTAATCACGGGTCTGGTTTAGGGGGTTTAGGGTTTGGGGTTTAGGGAGTTCAGGGGGTTTACGGATGAGGGTTTAGCGGTTAGGGTTGAGGGGGCTTGGGTTTAGGGTTTGGGAGGGAGCAGGGTTTAGCGGGTTTAGGGGGTTTAGGGGGTTTAGGGGGTTTAGGGGTTGAGGGGTTGAGGGCTTCGGGTTTAGGGGGTTTAGGGTTTAGCGGTTTAGGGTTTAGGGGGTTTAGGGCCTAAAGTTTAGGGGTGTTTAGTGGTGTTTAGGGGGTTTGGGGTTTGCGGCTTGGGGTTGAGGGCTTAAGGTTTAGGCAAACAGTCTCCATTTCTTATTTTGTGGTTTCAAGCGCATATACTCATCTGTACATAACCCTAAGCTCCTAAGTCCCAAACCCTAAATCCTTAGCTCTAAGTCCTAAACGCTCAATCTCACACCTCAAGTCAGAAACTTCAAATCCCAAACCCTTAAACCTAAACTTTGAGTCCTTAACTCTAAATCCTGCTCACCTAAATCCTAAACCCGAAATCCCAAAGTCTAAATCCGAAACTCGAAATCCCAAACCTGAACCTCTGAACTGGCACCTCTTGCTCTGAACCCCAAACCCTAAACCTACTCCGAAGTGGCAGAGAGGCGCCATCTGCGAATCTAAACACCGAGGCTCAGGGGGCTTAGGGTGTGTAGGATGTAGGGTTTGGGGCTTGTGGTTGAGGGTCTAGGATGTAGGGGTTAGGGTTTTGGATTGGGAGTACGCTACAACCCCTCAACCTCGTTTGCGGGTCCTGAAACTAGCTTAGGGCTTTGGGATATGGCTTTGGGTAAATTAGAATAAGATCCCCAGGTAGACCATATTCTATCTGCTCAAGGGGGACTATACTCCCACAAATATGTGATGGTATTGTAGCTTGCCCCCTGAGCTGTAAGGTTACCTCACGCTGGCACTTGAGGCGAGATCCACCTCCGAACATGAAGCCCTAAACCCTAAACCCCAACACTGCGTGAAAACCCTGGGATCCTAAACCCCGCTGAACCGGTGTCATTGTGCATCTCTATGGCTCAGGGTTTAGGATTCAGGGTTGAGGATTTAGGGTTCAGGGTTTAGGGTTTAGGATCTAGGGTTTAGGATTTAGGGTTTAGGGTTTAGGGCTTTGTGGCGCTGCACCTCAAGATAATGGTACATAATGGCTACTACTTGGGGTATTCGTAGCTGGTAGGTGGGGCTCAGTGTGTGTTTGCAAAGGGGTCCCCCTGGGTGCGTCAACACCGCTGAAAATTCGGTTAAGGGTTTAGGGTCAAATCCTAAACCCTAAAACCTAAACCCTAGCTTGCGGAGCGGATCGCTATGATAATCTGCATAAAGCCTGCAATTATAAGACCAATCCCTCCCTCATTCCAACCGTAAACCCTAAATCCTAACCCTCTTAAGAGACAGTAAAGGCTCGGCATTCAGGGCAGGTTCAGCGTTTAGGATGTAGAATTTAGGGATGAAGGTTTAGGGATGAGGAGGTTTAGGGTTTAGGGTTGAAGATTTAGGGTTTAGGAGTTAACGTTCAGGGTTTAGCTGGGCAAGCTACAGCGACCCCACCTGGCATCACCCCAAGCGGTGGTTTGTAGGAAAAATTGTGCCAAATCGGCTTCTTTTTTCGAAGCCCTCAACCCTAAACCGTGTACAATGAAAGTAAATCGGCCAAGATTCATCCGGAGGATGGCTTTAGGGTTTAGGGGTTGAGGGTTTAGGGTTTAGGGTTTAGAGTTGAGGGTTTAGGGTTTAGGGGTTTTGGGCTTAGTTTTGAGGACCTCAAAGGGAGGCATCATGCAAGTGGCATTTTAACTCAGACATCTTAAGTAGGTGATGTTATGGTCGCAATAAAGATGAGAAGCTTCTTCTCCTTTGTGCTGCGCATTTTCCAAAAGGAGCATCTGAGTATTCTAGGTACCCCAGTAGTACCCTTTTTCCCTTTTGATTTTGGGGTCTCCTTATTAAAGCTGAACATGACAAAAAAGGGTACCCTTATTATCATGGAGTTACTGGAACCTAGTATTGGCTTCATCACCAGAATCACCACAACACTCTTCAGCTTACGAAAAAAAACACGAAGAGATCATCCCCAAGGAGCAGAAGTCAAGAATAGCTTCCGCCGCTGGCTGCATCAGCAACAAGGCAGCAGGCAAGTATATGAGCTATAGTCTAAACCCCCTAAAAGGGGGTTATATGGGGATTATATAGGGGAATACTATAGGGGATATTAAGGGGGATACAAGGAGTTTAGATTATAGCTCATATGACTGAGACCTCCACCAACGCGGAGGGGCTGCATCGCAACAACCAGCGCAACATTCACTTGGCGGATAGTGTCCCGTGACTTTGGGCCAACTGTGTCTAGTCAGACCGAGCAGATTCTAACAGTTCGGCCTAAACCCTAACCCCCAAAAGTGCGCAGCATCTCCTCCTGGCGATGCGACACAGCGGCATGATTTGGTAATTTCCCAAAATAGGGGGACCCCAATATAGACCCCAAAATACTATAGTCCTTATTATTGGGGCCCCCAAAAGGGTACTCCTAATTTTTGGGAAACCCCCATTTGGTAGTTTCCGGAAACCCCATTTCTCCAGGAGCTGGAGGAGCGGCTCTCCGCGCACGTATGGGTCCGCGGGGAAGAGGGATGGTAGACTTTCAGGGAGTTTTCCTTTGGACCCTTAGGGTTTGTACCCTTGGGTTTTGGGTCCCTAAACCATGGAATATGGCCCTCAATAAGGGTATTTGGGACCCATCACTTAGGGGTACAAACATTAAGGGTACAAACTTAAAGTCTTTGAGACTTTTCTGATCCGGTCCAAGAATCTATCTGGGGCTTAGTGTGCAGCGGACACAGCCTCGACCTGACCACCCACTTTAGATTTCCATCAACAATTCAGCCAATGAAGTATACCATATCGGAATAGTTGTTTGTAGGGTGGTGGGAGTTTATAGTAGGAGGCGAAAAGCAAGGGCTTGAGGACTAGGGTATAATATCAAGTTCGGCTCGATACGTTTGAGTTACCATAGATTTCTCTTTTCTGGGTTGCTGTTAAGGAACTAAAATTAAGTTACTATATTGGGGAAAACCCTATTATTTACTATATATACCCATTATGGTAACTTAATTTAAGTTCCTTGAAAGCAACCCAGTTTTTACATGGAGGGTGGAGGACGTAGAAACCCGGAGCCCTTTACCGAAATCACCAAAAATCAAAGCCCTCAAACGCAACCCTTGGGTGAAGCCGCTTGGTGCCTATGATCAGGGGCGGATGATGCAGAAGAAATCTGGGGTGAGAATCCCTGAACCCTGAATCCCCAACCCTAAATCCCTAGACCCTAAATCCTAAACCCTCAACCATATGGGCTAAGCCGTTAACTCAGCCCCACCAGCGCAGGCGCTGAGTGCCTTTGATCCAAGCTTTGGAACAGGGCCGGTGCTACAGGGAGGCCTCGTGGGAGTGTATGAGTTTCGGGGTTTAGGGTTTAGGGTGTAGATTCTAGAGCCCTGGCCCTAAACCCTAAACTTTAAGTATCCCATTTGCATGTACATCCCAAAATGGACTCCTAAACCCTAAACCCCCTAAACCCTCAACCCCCTAAACCCCCTAAACCCTCGGCTCTGCTCTCCCCCTGAGGGACGTGGAACCCTGTAGAGCGCCTTTGAAAAGACAGTAGTCTATGTGAGCTGTAGTCCTAACTCCTTAAAGGGAGGTTTTGAGGGGTTATAACAAAGGGGAGTATTTATAAGGCTTATGAAGGGGTACTAGGAGTTTAAACTAAAGCTCATGTAGTTATTGGAAGTCGTTTCCCTAAAATAGACCCCCCCCCCAAATACTGTAGTCGTTGGGTTCCTGGAGTTGTCAAACTTCTCCCTGTTTATGGGACCCGAACCGCTCACCCTCTCGCGTTATAGGATCCTCCGAAGTAGGCTCATTTAACATTTCTTTGGCTTTGCACGACGAATCTGGGGGTCAACCAACGGGGGGGGGGGGGTGGTATCGGGCCAACTTTCAATAATTCAGTTGTTTGTACCTTACCTGAACCCCAAAAGTATGTAAAACAATAGCCTTTATGGCTATTATAAGGGGTTTAGGGCTATTATATTTTACATACTTTTGGGGCTTAGGTAAACCCTAAACCCTTAACAAGCACAAACCAGGTGTATCATTTGCCTCAATAAGGCTGCTGCTCATGTTTGAGATCATGCCCCATCATCATGGGGTGGCCGCAGTTACATAACTTGACCTATCAATCCCAGAGCTTCAGCTCAGAGGACTTGACACCATACCTTGGCTGTCTTCTGCCTGGCTGTTAGGACTCTAACTCCTTTTGGGCTTCCTACTTTCTATATTAAGGAGGCTACAAGTTTAGCTTTTAGGGTAGGTCCTAAAGGCAGCTAAGATACCTCTCCTATTGCAAACCAATTTCTAACTTGGAGGCCGCGCCCGGTTTGGGGTTTGGGATGTCGTTAGAATCATCATAATACGGGTCTCTATTAGCAGAGAGAAGTAATTACCAAGTCCCATGAACCTTCAAGTATTCTATTTTTTGAGCCCCTTCATGTGTATCCCTCTAAGCCTTTGTACAAACCCAGTTCCATTCATGTCATCCTACGTCTTCACAGTAGGGGTACCTCTAGGTAACCCTAAACCCTAAAATCCTACATCCTAAACCCTAAGCTCCAGTGGTTTTTCATGGGAGGATACTCAGACCCGTTTGCGCTGGAGCCCGTCCGGCGTGTCAATCCGCAGGCGACACCTGCGGGAACTCCTGCTTTTAAAGGGGTTATCAGGGCGTAGGGGTTGAGGGTTTAGGGTTTAGAGGGTTTAGAATTTAGAGTCAAGGGTTTAGGGTTTAGGGTTGGTTGGGATTTAGGGTTTAGGCTTTGGAAAGGGTTAAACATGCCTCTCCCACCTCTAACAAGAAATATTCCCGACATGAGACCTTGTATTTTGGGGCGCATTCATCATGTCTTGGTTTTGACGTGTTTAACGATAGTATGAGGGGATTATAGAAGATATACGGGGATGCCTAGGAAAGTAGATTATACATAGATATGTATATCGACAGACAGATAGACATGCGTGGGTATTCGGCCGTCTGCTTGAAAGGGAGTATGATGTTTTTTGGGTTTGAGGGAATTATGGGATTGTTGGGGTTCACGTTTACAGAGCTTCAGCTTGTAGGGGCTAAGAGGGTTATGGGTCTGTGGTTTTGGTTTAGGGTTTAGGCCTTCAGGTTGGGTCACTCCCCCACCTAGTAATGGCTCCCACAAAGGACCATTGCGTATTCAGGCGCGCCCTATTAACTACATAGTTAGGGGCTATTACTGTAGGGGGGATTGACCTAAGTTTTAGGGATGTAGAGTTTGGGGTTGATATTGACGGTTCATACAGAAAACAGTCCCTAACTGGCTTACTTTCAGGCTTTCAAATTCTCATGGGCGCTGTTCTGTCAACAAGGCAGTGATGTGGTGGCTCATATACGCTCAGGGGTTTATACGATATAATGATAATGGAAACAAGTAATGTGGGGAGTTTGGCGACCCCCCAAAAGGACCTGTGCAGTACAGGGACTTGGGGGGTTGTTGCGGTGTTGGCACCCATATTCCCTTATTGAGGCTCATTGAGGGCTTATTTGGGCTTGCCAAGGCCTTATCTAAGGAATATGGACCCCAACACCCCCCTCCCCAACATGCCGACAAGTCCCTATCGCGGCTAAACCCCAAACCCTAAACGTTTAGGTTTGAGGGTTCACTCGGATTCTGGCGTATATAGTAGGGTTATATAGGGATAATGGAAAGGGAAATGGAAACTACTCTAATGGGTTATATAGGGTTTAGGGTTTAGGGTGCTCATTCTTCACGTGAAATCCTTCAGTCTTCTGGTTCTTTCATTCCTGGCTACTTGTAGAGGGATCCCACAAAACTCTGTCGTTCTTTTGCGACCTTCTTAGGGAAGCATAGTTAGGGTGAAGAGTTTAGGAAATCCTACTGTCATACATAAACCGCATGAGAATGTAGCTTGTCAAATGTATTGTCCCATCTTGAACTCCAACCATATTGCGGCCCCAATATTCAGGACACCCTGAGAATCGACCTGAATTCCAACAACCCTAAACCCCATACATATATATATATATCCCTTAGCTCCCTATGCCTCCCGATCTAACCCTAAACCTAGAACCCTAAACCCTGAAGCCTATAACCCTAAACCCTATGACCGTAAACACTTTAACCCTTAACCCTATAACCCTATAATCCTAAACCCTATAGCCCTAAACCCTATAACCCTAGAACCTATAAGCCTAAGCCCTATTACCCTACATCCCTATAATCCTAATTCCTATAACCCTACAACTTTACAACCCTATAAACCCTAAACCCTACAAGCCCATATTGAAACCCAGGCGCTACGCTAAAGGCCTACAACTCGACCATCCTAAAGCTCTACAAGCCCTAAACCCTATAACCCTATAGCCCTATAACCCTACCCTAAACCGTATAACCCTATAACCCAAAACCCTAAACCCTAGGGAATTTTGTCCAAAGGCCTTGAAGAAAGAGGGGGACTCTGACTCGGACAACGACCTTGTCGATGCGTTTCACTGATAGGTTTAGGGTGTTTCGGGCTGTGGGTTTAGGGTGTTTAGGGTGTTTAGGGTTTAGGGCTTAGGGCTTATGGTTTAGGGTTCAGGATCTGGAGTTCAGAGGTTAGGAATATTATTTCCAACAGTGAAGACTCAAATGGAAGAGGGCATGGAACATGACATGGAAACTGTGGCTACATATGGTTGTTCATGTGGATTAGGGCATACTAGTGTAAACCCTAAACACCCTAAACCCTAAACCCTAAACCCCTAAATTGCTGGCCTGGGCCCTGAGCCCAAACCCTAAGGGTCCAAGGACCCAAATAATAGGGTTTCAGGGCCCAAATACTATCCTATGTGTGTAACATTTATGGTTTTGGGGCCCTAACACTCTATTATTTGGGTCCCTGGACCCTTGGGGTAAACCTTAAATCCTACACCCCTAAACCCTTAACTTCTTGGGATTGGTAATGCTAAGAACCCTGCATGACTCTCATTATTGTATGACACCATATTTCCCAAGGAATAGGGTACTCAGTGTCATGCACGATTTTTTAGTATTCACTGAAAGTTGCCAAGAGGAAGACGTAAGCGTAAGGATCCTCCTAGCGAAGGCCCGAACACCCAACCCTTGAGCCCTCAAACCCCAAACCCTACACTCCAAACCCCAAACCCTCCCAACCCTAAACCTTCAAACCCTAAACCCTCCAAACCCTAAACCTTATACCCGCCCAACTCTAAACCTCCAAACCCTAAACCCTTAAACCCCTAAACCAATGCAGATGCATGTATATCGCTCGCATCCGTCAGGCGGGACCCATACTTTCTAAATACCCCAGTACCCTTTTCCCATTTTATTTGGGGGTCTATATATTAAAGCTGAACCCAGAGGGTCCAAGTACCCAAGAATTAGGTACTTGGGGTTTGGGTAATAGTAATTATAGTACAGGTTTGGGGTAAGTATATGATTAATAGGTACTGGGACCCTTAGGGGATTTTTTTTTATGAAAAAGGGTACCCTGATTATTGAGGGGTTACCGGGTAACCTAGCTTAATCTACTCCCCCAACCATGACGCTCGCTTGGACCGTTAGAAAAAGAAGCGTGGCTTGCACTTTGAATGGGTTTTGGGTTGGGGATTTGGGGGTTTGGGGGTTTAGGGTTGAGGATTTATGGTTTAAGGTTAGGGCGTAGGGTTTTGTTTTGGATTTTGGGGTGGATTTAGGGGCTGGAGGTTTTGTAGGGTTATCTAGGGTTCTTCAGGGTTTAGGGTTCATTGGTTAGGGCGGGGGTATATTGTTCGGATCTATTTTAGAAGGTCCTCAGTGTAGGCCTTCAGATGTTTCCCGGACGCTAACTATATGAGCCCTAAACCCAAAGCTCTAAGCCCTAAGCCCTAAACCCTAATCCCTAAGCCCTAAACCCTAAGCCCTAAGCCCTAAACCCAAAGCTCTAAGCCCCAAGCCCTAAACCCTGAGCCCTAAACCCTAAGCCCTAAACCCTAAGCCCTAAACCCTAAACCCTAAACCCTAAACCCAAACCCTAAGCCCTAAGCCCTAAACTGCACACAGAGACCCTAGCATAAATCGCCCATTTTCTCCAGCCAATTCCCCCTGCAAGGCAGAATCTGGTCGTAAATAGAGGGACCCCATTCTAGACCCCGTAATATCACAATCCTTATTGTATGAGGTCTAGTCTAAACTCCCTAAATGGGCTTACATAGGGGCTATTAAGGGGGATACTAAGAGTTTAGACTATGGCTTATATGGGGACCCCCCAAAAAAGTTCCCTTAATTTTGGGAACCACCCATCTAGGGCGGTCTGAAAGTTCTGAGGTTGTCGGAACCCTAAGTTCAGGATTTAGGGCTTAGGGTTCAGTGTTTAGGGTTCAGGGTTTAGGGTTCAGGGGTGGATATACAAATTAGTGTATATCATATACACATATGATGAGTGCCTCATTGTGAATCTCCGCATAACATGGTCGCCACATGGCTTCCCCGTTTGGGGAGCAAAACAGGGTGTAGGGTCTAGGTCTTAGGGATGAGCTTTCAGAAGTCCCACCCCACGGAATTTCCGGATGGGTAGACACCCCACATGACAGCCTTACATGGATATAATTCTTAGTCTCCCATGTAAGTTGCATGTAGTCCTTTTGTCTGCAGGAGTACCTGAAATTGTAACCCCCACCTAAACATTCCCCCGATTGGACCCCCCTAGCTGCCCAAGCTAGCTACTGTGTTGTCTGTCCCCATGTACGTCCTGCGCGCACGGGTTTGGCAGGCACCACGAAGTATAGTCTAGATCGACCCATCAAAAACTAGAGCTCCCCAGCTACCCCTCTACTAGCGATCCTAGAAAGTCTGCTAGCTTCACGGTACATATCTACCTGTTGCGACTCCTTTGGAGCATTGGGGTTTCCGTGCTGCGCTTCGTTGTGAAGGCTCGAAAGGAAGGCGATATGGGCCAAGCTGGAAATGGCTACGACGGACTCCATGCATCTTTACCTTGGCAGATTCTAACGACCTTACCCCAAACGGTTTCATATTCTAATACAACAGCTTCATCTCACAATCTGAAACTGTCATAAAAGTGTTGGATTATCAATAGCACCCGCATTCTTCCCGAAGGACAGTGTCTTCTGAGGCGTCCTTTTGTTGTCTTGGGGTTGGCATGAAGCGGAGATCGTGTCAAGGGTGTTTTTGTCATCTGTTCCTCATATATATATATATGTATATACACACGCACTAGTTCAAACTTCGGAGCTTCCAACATTACCTCCATGTCAGGCGTTTCCCCTAAAGCTTGCCAAGGCCAGCGCCCAGCCTTCAAAATAAGCTGCCAAGATTCAGCTCAACTTTAGACCTTAACCCCTAAACCTTAAGGGTGTAAGGCTTACCCAGAGGTCCCATGGAATTAGGCACCTGGGATTTGGGTAATAGTAACTGCAGTACAGGTTTTGTGCAAGTATATGATTATTAGGTACTTGGACCCTTAGGGTTAGGGACCCTAAACTTTGCTTCCACATAGCAGCAAGAGGCGCGGCAAAGCCGCAGGTGTGCCGAAGCTTCTCCAGTCATGAACTCGCCACGCGCATGGTGGCAGATCCCTATGGAGGCTTGGACCCGGGAGTTTAGGGCTTAGGGTTTAGGGTTGCGGGTTTAGGGTTTAGGGTTTAGGGGGCGTTTTGGGGCTTCAGGGGTTGAATTCATTGGTTTTGGAGTGAAGGGTTTCGGGGTTTTGGATTTGGGGTTTGGGGCTTTGTCCTACCTCAAGCACACATGGAAGCTGATAAAGTCCTCGTTTCGAAGGACAAGTTTGGGAGGAGGTTAGGAAGTGTGGTGTAGGGGTTAGAGCTTAGGTCTCTGATAACGGGGTGGGTGCTACCCCACTCCGCCTTCTGGGGTTTAGGTTTTTAGCATCTAGGGTTTGGTGCCCCTCAACTCCCTCCCAACAGATCTCCCTATCTCAACACAAATGGGGGCATATACCACTTTTCCCTATACACTCCTTTATGAAGACCCCATATCCTCTTGTGATCCCGGCACGAGGGTCATAAGGACTTAGTAAGTATAAGCTTACAAATGGGGATACTTGGGATTCTTATACAAGCTGAGTCCAAACTCCCCAGATGGGGTGCGCCGACAAGTGGCCTGGAGAGGCCGAGCTTCAACTTCTGGCGGTACATTGCGGAATCCAGCTTGCCATCGTATGGGCTTCCGAGCGACAAGTCATGAAGTACGGGGATGGTACGGGATGGCCCCGAGTGCTTTATCTACTACACGGGCGTTCACTGCGACCCAATATCGTTCGGCGGCAAAAAATTGCTGCGCAACGAAGTTGATGACTCGCAAACGAACAAGCGGTTCTTGCGCTTTGTGACAAGTTTCCTGTGTTGGGAGTGGGGCACCCGGAGCTCTTGAATCCGTATGCCTGCACATATCGGTCACGTGGCTGCTTTCGGGGCTTATGGATATCATCATGAGGTGCTTTCTGCTGTCCCTTCAGCTACAGGAGTGCTGAGTGTGTATAGAACAAGGTCATTCCAAACAAGTCTGAAGCTTAAGCTTTAACATTCTGATGGGTTGGAACAGGTCAATTTCTTGCTTGCTTATCGTTGTATTCAATGTTTAAGCATTTGCCTCTTATGATGAGTTTAGACAGGTTGATAAAACGTTTGCTGAATAAACTGAGCTGCAAAAGTTTAAACATCAGCCACTTCGCTTTGTCTAAGTTTGGGCAGTCTGGGCTCTACAGGGAATATTGGTCCGATTGAGTACTTTTTGGCAGCAGGTGTCCCGCGGGACTAGCGCTTCTTCTAGGGTGGGGATCCTTGAGGGAAGTTGGGGAATTCGGGGGCTGCACTAAGGGTCCTTTGACCCGATGAGAACCCCGGCCTCTCTGCCCCTAGTTTGCCCCGCGCGAGAGCGACAGTGCAATTCCTCGCTCCTCTCCCTTGCTTCCCTTGCTCTGTCGGCCGCCTTCTTGTGCTAATGAGTTTGTGATTTCCCTAAATTCTCTCTGACCATGGGGCTCGCTTTACTGGCCGCTCTCCTCCATTTCCTGCGCTCCTGGTCTTGTCTCTGCGACGCTTTGCTGTGTTTGTTCTGGGGCGCTCATTTGTGCGCCATTGGCCCCGTCTTCTTCGTGTCCTGCTGGTTTTTTTCTGTTCATGGTTGCTTTGGTGTGTTCGCTTCTTCCTGGTGTTCATGGTTGCTTTGGTGTGTTCGCTTCTTCCTGGATCTGGGGTCCCTTCCGCACTTTTGGCTCTGTCTTTCCTTGGCTCCTGCTGGTTTTCTTGCCATGGCCTGGGATGTTGACCTCACCTTCGGCTTGGCGCGCAAAATGGGCATTGAGTGCGTCCGCTCCGTGTGTGCTGGGTGTCTTGGAGTATTTTCTTCATCCTGAGTGTTTGGGCGTGCCTTCGTTTGCGGTGGCCCTATCCCATGCCTGCTGGTTACTCGGGGTGTTATGGGATATTCTCTGTTGCTCCTTTGCTGGCTACCGCTGTTCGGCGCCTGCTTCCCGCGCTGCGGCTCTTGCCGGCTTTGCTAGGTTTCCTTGCTGCCTCAGCACTGGTGCGTGTCAGCCTGTTTCTTTCTGCCTCTCCTTGCGGCTGTTGGTTGCGATTTCCTGAGTCATGCATATTGGTTCGTCGGCTCCTTTACATGTTTTTCCTTGTGTCTCGGCTTCTACACTCTGCTGGCTTCCGCTGCCTCATTCTTCCCTGCCTCTCCTTTTCTGGCCGCCGCTGTGCAGCGCCTGTTCCCGGTGCTGCGGCTGTTGCCAGTTTCCTGCCAAAACTAGGTTGTTCTTTCGGCGTCTGCTTTCGCACGTCGACTCTCCGCGCCATGGCGTGGCCAGTTGCCTTGGTGCTCGCGTATCCTGCCCGGTGCTGGCCGCCGTTGCTGGGTGCCTGCTTCAGGTGCTGCGGCTCTTGCCGGCTTCCTGTTTGGTTCGCCGGCGCTTCTTTGTCCTATACTGGGCGGCGGCGCTCTGTGTGCAAACACGCATTGTTGTGCTGCATCCTCGTGGTGCTTCTCATCTTGGTGTGTCGCTCACCTTCCCTTCCTGGCCGTGCAAGTCTGTCTTGCCTGTTGGTCGTTTTGCCTGCCTGTCTGGCTTTGTCTGCCGCTCTCTGCTCTCTCTCTCTTTCTCTGCCAGGTCGCACTGTCACGTCTTGTCGGCTCGGTGGGTTTGTCCTTCTCTCATTTCTTCTGGTGCAACTTGGCTGCATAAGTCGAGTTCTCCGCTGGAACCTTTTGCGGGCGGGGGCGATGACATTTACGGAGCCCCCCTGAGATGCCGAGGGGGTACGCGGTAGCAGGCAGTGGGTACCCCACGTGCCGACATCTTCCTCCCCGGCCTTATAGGGGTAATTAAGGGAACTAGGTGTTTAGACAAAAGTTCATATGGCTTATAAGGGTTACTAACCTAATTACTAAGTCCCCATGACCCTCCCAGTGAGGTAGAATTGCGAACATCAAACATATTCAGGAGCCTGGGTTCGCTGGGTCAGGGTTCGAGGTATATGGCTTAGGGTTTGGGGATTGGGTTACGGGTTTTGGGGTGTAGTCTCAGGAAGTACTCTTGATGTGGGAAATTTGCACCACCCTAGAAGCCAATAACGCCCCAAGAAGTAAAGTAGGCTATGTACTTTAAACCTTAAACCCTAAGCCGTGAATCTTAAACCCTAAGCCTTAAACCCTAAACCCTGAACTTTGAACCCTAAACCTTGAATTCTGAACCCTAAAGCCTAAACCCTAAGCCTTGGACCTAAACTGTACCTTGGGGTGATCTAACATATCCTCCTTCAGCAGTAGGAAAGCATTCCTGAAATGCTCAAGCCAAGGTCATGTGGGTGTAGGGTTTAGGGTTTTAAGGTTTAAGGTTTAGGGCTTCAGGGTTTACGGCTTTAGGGTTCAGGGTTTAGGGTTTTGGGCTCCAGGGTTTGGGGTTTGGGCTTTAGGGTTTGGGGTTTTGGGCTTTAGGGTTTTCGGTATTTTGAGTGTTGGGTTTCAAGTTTTGGGTTGGAACATGGCCCAAGATGTCTAAATATGCAATACTTGAGCGCTTGGGATGCGAGTGGTATTGTTGATTTGAAAATCTGGCATGGCCCTGATATATACTAGAACACCATAATTACCAAGGGATAAGGTACTTAGGGCCATGCAAGATGTTTAGTATGAAGCCATAGTGATTGGTCATTATTGTGTTGCCTACCCCCATTGGACCTGCGCACCAGGGGGATCCAATAATATACCCCCGAAAGCTAAACCTTTAACCTCAACCCTCAACGATGAACTTTAATCCATCAGTATAGACACCGTGAACCTCAAACCCTCACCACATCCACCTTTTAAACCCTAAACGAAGCCTAAACATGGGCCAGTGATGGGTTTAGCTTTGTCTTCATAACGCTAAGGCCCGATAAAGATCGATAGCTTTCATTTCTATTCATACTTGGGCCCAAAAAGTAGGTAAATAATAGCCCACCATCCCTGAAAACAGCACAAGAGGCAATTATGTTACATACCTTCGGGGTTCAGGTAAAAGAGTTCGCCAAGTCAATCCCCTATAACCCCTTTAAAAGGATCCCTAAAGCCCGCTAGAATTTCCATGCTTGAGGTCCCTTGGAGCCCCCATTCAGGAGAAATTCCTCTAAACTCCAGCCTTAAACCCTAGGGTTTAGGGTTTAGCCCCTAAACCTTGGACCCCCGCATTCCAGGAACCAGATCTCTGAACCCGCAACGTTACATCCTACAATTCTTTACCCAAAGCAGGCCTTAACCCACACCTAGGGTTTAGGGTTCAGGGTTTAGGCTTTAGGGTATAGGGTTTAGGGTTCAGGCTTTCGGGTTTGGGATTTACGTAGGGTATAGGGTTCCGGCCCCTGAACCTTAAGCCCTAAAACTACTGAAAACCTGCGGCCTACACCCTGAACCTCTGCGACCGTAGACCCCGTGCGTTTCACCCTAACCCTTTCCCCCAAACCCTACCCGAGCCCGCAAAAGTTTGTAGAACAATTGCCCTAATCCCTTAAAACCTGCAAAAAGAGCTTATTATTCTGCATAATTTTGGGCTTAGGTAACCCTAGGCCCTAAACCGAACCCTGCGTAGATCACAACGAGGTGTGTGCGGAAATGGAAGCCAAGGCTTGAATGGCTGCTGGTTTAGGCTTTAGGGGTGTAGGGTTAGTTTAGGGGGTATCTTGGTTTAGGGCTTAGGGTTTAAGATAGACGGTCCCAGGGTTTAGGGTTCTGGGAAGTAGGGTGTAGGGCTTAGGGTTCAACATGGTGTATGGGTTAGGGTTCTAGGATGTAGTGCTAGTGTTCAGGGTTAGTGGGTTAGCGGATCCTCCCTGCTCCAAAAAGGAGAGGCTCCAAACTGGGAGCACCTCGGCCCCAAAAGTAAATACAAGAATAGACGAAAATCCCTAAACTAACACAGCCCAAAAGGCCATTAGTTTACATACTTGTGGGTTTCAGGTATCTATGATTGGGACCATACACACAAAAGACCAGAGCCCAAGGGTTGCATGGCTTGAGGATTTTTGGGTTTAGGGTTGCAGGATTTTTAGGGTTCAGAGGGTTTAGGGTCTAGGGTTGCAGGGTTTTAGGGTTTTTTAGGTTTAGGGTTGCGGGGTTGTAGGGTTTTTAGGTGTAGGGTTGCAGGGTTTTAGGGTTTAGGGTTGCAGGGTTAAATGGGTTTAGCCCCTAAACCCTAAACCCGGTACAGCAGTTGTAGGCTCAGTCCCTGAAGGGTAGAGTGTGAGCAAGGTAATAAGAAAGCGTCAGCAACGAAGTCCCATAAAACCCCAGACCCCCTAAAGGATCCAAAAAATGGAACCCCCCCAATATGGACCCATTACTACATTGGGGAAACTAGGGGATGATTAGGGGCTTCTACTTTTTGGATTCCTTAGGGAGTCTGGGAGCCCTGCGTAGTCCGTTTTGCTTGTGTGTATACTCATTGTTCGGGAGTGTGTTCCATAGATGCCCTGCGTAATCGGTTTCGCTTGTGTGCATACCGGTGGAGCTCACTGTTTGGGATTGCGTGTGGTTGATCTGCAGGGATCTTGAAAGAGCCTGTCGGAAGCCCTTTGCAGGCGGGTAACCTACAGGAGGATACTTCCTGTACTGCCCCCCAAGTCCTTCACACAGTTGCTATAACAACATTGAACATCCTGCATGACTTCAGTGTACCATGGTCCCATCAATCCGAAGGTTTAGGGTATTGAGGGTCTTGCAGGGGTTTTCGTATCCACCCATTCCCTAAACCCTAAACAGTACCTGAAACTGTTGAAGAGGTGGTATAGAAGGCCTGCGGGAGATTACTCACTCCAGGGCTTTCCGCCCTCAACCCTAAACTCCAAAGAATCCTGGCCTAAACCCGAACCCCCAAGCCCTCAACACTAAACCCCAAACATTCTTCCAGTGTTTAATTAAAGTTTGGGCATAAGGGTTTTGGGTCTGGGGAGACCGAACCACTAAGAAATCATAAGACGATAAGCCCAGCCTGCATACAGCGAGTGTTTTGGGCCTTTGCATTAGTTTTCCCTCGGTGGCCCAGACCCTCCGAGGAATCCAACAGAAATAAACTCCCAAAACGAGCTTTTTACCATCTTGAGAAAAGTGTGGAATGCACGTGAGTTCCGATTCTGGATCCTTTCAAGGGTCTGGGAGAAAGATTAACTTTCGGCTTCATATCATCATGGTAGGAGTATTTAAAACCCGAAGCCTTGAACCCATTGGATGCTAGAGGGCGTATCCATACTGGCTTGCTGTTAAGAAATTGAATGCAAGTTCCCATATTGAGAAGCCTTAATTAATTACTATAACCATTATGGTAACTTAAATTACCTCCCTTAGCAGCAACCCAGCAGGCATAGGGATTTCTGCATCTTTTAGATGGTTTGGGTTGAAAATTACCATCTCATCCTTCAGAAGGCTGTGGTTGAGAGCCCTAAACCTTGTTCTCGAAGCTCTCGCAAACCAAAAAGAGCACCTCAAACGTCTAAGCCCTATATAAGCTCTCTAAAACGCATACGCCCTAAAAACGCCTAAGTCCTATATGAGACCTGAATCCTGTTTAAGCCTACTTAAACCGTTTTCAACCCTCAATTACGAAGCCCTCAACTACCTTCATTCTCCTTTAAGATCAAACTTCAGGGATCCTTTTAAATTACGTTACCCTTCAAAGATCGGTCTCGCGGAGGTTTGCTGTTCATGAGCTTGAGTTTAGTCACCATAATATGGATTTTTTTCCCATGGTCTTCCTCATAGAGATGAGGTAGGTCGCTACCCTTTAAATCTATTCTATGAGCCCGCGGTGTCCCTCAACCCCACCACGACCACCGCAAAACCAGCCGAAGATGACCAAACGGAACATTGTAGACCCAAACATTGCAAACATTCTAACTTTGGGCTTCGCTCATGCACGTTGGAACTCCAGAAAGCGCTCTCCAAGGAAGCAAGAACAGAAGCATGGTGCAATGCTAAGTGCAGGCGGCAACGCGCATAAGTGTGCGCGCGTTGCTGTAGCAAAATCAACTTAGCTTAGGCTCCTTCACAGCCACCCCTGGTTTAGGGTTTAAGGTTTTAGGGTTTAGGGTTTAGGGTTTTAGGGTTTAGGGTGAAGGGTTTTAGGGTTTAGGGTTTAGGGTTTGAGGGTCTAGGGTTTTAGGAACCCTCAACTCTAAACTTTGGACCCTGAATCGTGTTTGCAGTGCTTCCTTCGAAGAGATCTGAAGATGTGTGTCACCTTAAATCATACTTGGAGGCCAATGGGACCTAGTGACTACTTATAACTGGGATTATCACCCTACTTATAATTGGGGTAACCCCCATAAGCCCATTTAGGGGGTTATAAGCCCAGTTATGAGTGGTTACTAGGTCCCATGGGCCTCCAAGTGAACCCTAAAGAAGATTGACTTCGGCTTCAAGCCTAAACCCTCCTTACACCGCCTTTAAGCCTAAACCCCAAACCCAAAATCTGTTAGACAAAGCTTTAAGGGATCCGTGTAGGGTTTACCTAAACCCCAAACCCCTAATAAGAGCCATAAAGGCCATCATTTTACATACTTTTGGGGCCCAGGTAAGGTTTAAAGAATCCGTTTAGGGTTTAGGGGTTTAGGGGTTTGGGGTTGCCCTAAACCCTAAACCCTAAGTGCAGATGCTTCTGGCGCAGCAATCCAGTCCTCCTCAATCGGCAGAAAGCGCTGCAACGGAGGAAGGCGGGGCTCAGGATTCAAGGGTTTCAGGCTTTAGGGTTTAGGGTTTAAGGGTTTAGGGTTTAGGGTTTTAGGGTTTCAGGCTTGTCTCCCTAGACCCTAAACCCTCAACCCTGCACCTTGGGTACTGCCCCCCCTCAGTAACAGTTGGATAATAGTTATACTATGGTTACATATAGCCCTTAATAGGACCCCTAATATAGACTGTTAATGGGTGGGGGCAGTACCCAACCTACACCCTAAACCGGTTGTAGCCCTAGTTTTTGGGATCCTTTGAACGGACCTCAGGGGATTTCATTGGCTCATATGAGGGCTATAGTAAGGCCACATTGGGGAAACCTTTTAGGGGTACGACCTTAGGGGTACAACATTGGAGCGCTTGATGGTTTGGGACATTTAGGGTTCAGGGCGTATGGCTTAGGGTTTCGGGTTCAGGGCTGGCAGTTTAGGATTTAGTTGAGAGGGTCTGGGGCTCTGGGTTTGAGGCTTAGGATTTAGGGCTCAGGGTTTTTGGGTATACGGCTTGGGGCTTGGGGCATAGCATTCAGGATTTAGGGTTCAGGGCTTGCGGCCTAAGACTTGGGGTTTGTGGCCTTTAACTTACGATTTAGTGTTGAGGGTGTGAGGCTCAGGGTTTAGAATTTCAGTGTTGAGTGTTCAGGGTTGCACTCTTTAGTTGTAACGGCTTATCCATACCCAGTACGTTTTTTTGTGCAGAGCCCTCCCACCAAAAGGACCTACATAGATTCCTTTCAGAGCTACTTGGGGTTCCTGGTAGGGCTTTTGATTGAGGGTCTAGGGATATAGCGCTTGGGGTCTGGCGTTTAGGGTGCTTCACCGTGGCTTTTTGCGTGGGAGGCTGGGTCATTTATGTATTCGGAAGAAATGTTGGTGGTTTCCTAAAACTAGGTGTACTTTTTTGGGGTCTCTATAACGAGGGTTATAGTATTTTCGGGTCTATATTGGGGTACCCTAATTTTGAGAAACTAGCAATTGTTTTCTTGTACGAGAATTTGAACCTGGCTCTCTACTGCCTCTTATTTCTCTCCCGATACCTTCCGAACAAGAAGGGAACCAGAGAAAGGGCCTTTCTTAACAAGCATTAGGCTATGCAGATCCTCCGGCTTCATGTCACTTACAGGCTCCGTTCATATGACTTAGTAGCTGGGTAGGTACACTTTAGATTTTTGGGGTTCTTATATTCCCATTAGAATAAAAAGTGTGCACTTTTTAGGGGCCAGGGAACTCAGCAACTAGGATGAGCATCAGCGCTGTACCTGAAAGTCGGCAACTGGGCCACTTTTCGCAGTAGATCCCCATTAAAGATCTGTAACAGGCAGCTCTCAACGCATTGGTTGGATACAGTAACCTCAGCGAGCCAAGTACCCAGACATCTGGGCTCAGGCGCCTAAAACGGCTCAGATAATAGCACTTGGACCAGAAGCCCTGATCCCATCCCATATAATATGCAAGTAAACTGAATATAGGCTTCAAACAGCCCTCCGATTGCTAGGTAGTCCCTTTAATCCCTAAACCAGTCTATAGCCCCACATAAGACGAAAGGAGTCCCGCATCGCAACCCTAAGCCCTAAACCCTAGACCCTAAACCTGAAACTCGAAACCTTAAACCACCCTAAACTTTAAAACCTTAAACCCTAGACCCTCAACCTTAAACCCGAAACCTTAAACCCTAAACCTTAAACCCTAAACCCTAAATCAAGCTCCGTGCAGACGTAAAAAGTCCAAGGGGTTTAAAAAGAAAGATACAAGATCTGGCTCGACCCGAACCGTTGCACTGGGTGGCCGCTAACGAGGTTACATTTGAATCACCGAACTACCATAGTGCAGCAACCAATGCTATAGTCTAAACTCCTTCAAGGGGGTTTTATCGGGTTCAGGATTAGGGTTTGGGGTGTAGGGTTTAGGGTCTAGACTCCTTAACGGGGGTCATATAGGTGATTATATAAGGGATTACTACAGGGCTTATTAAGGGGGATACTAGGACTTTAGATTCTGGCTCATACATATATATATATATACATGTGTATATATATATATAAATAGATGTTTTTTCTATCTATCTATCTATCTATCTATCTATCTGCGTGTATATAGAGCAAAAGATATGGTTCCCTCATTCTGGGGCTACACCAGTTCCAGGCGAGGGTATAGCCGTAAGGCCCATGAACTTCCCATGATAGTCCGGCCCGTGATATCTAGAGCAGACAAAAGACATCATCATGTTGATAACATTCCTTATGTGGTGGTGCAAGAGTCGTCCAAGGATCTTGGTAAACCTCACAAGTGGGTTAAAACCAAACCTAAACCGCTTGTAAACCCAAGACATGTCTATTGAATCCTTGTATAACCCCCATACAATCAGCTGCTTGGGCTCCCAAAAGCCCCTTACTATTCGGGATTTCCCCTCGACCCCGAGTTTAAAAACTTAAACTCTAAATCCTAAACCCTAAATCCTCAACACTAAAACCTACACGGTAAACCCTACTACATTCTAGACCCCTATCCCTTTAGACCCTTCCAATGCTAGGCCTCTGTGCTGAGGGACGATGGCAAGAGTCATTGAGACTGACACAGGACTGACTGGCCGAGGGGCTCCCTACCTGGGCCCCAAAGGTAGGTTTAGTGTTTAGGGTTTAGGGTTTTGAGTTTAGGGTTTAGGGTTTAGGGATTTAGGTTTTGGGTTTAGGGTGAGAGTTTAGGGTTAGGGTTTAGGGCTCACGGAGTATAGTCCCCCTTAAGTAGATGGCATATGTAGTATACGTGGATCTTATCATAGTATACCCAAATCCATATTCTTTCTACTTAAGGGGGACTGTTGGTTTTAGAGTTTAGGTAGAATGATAGCCCCAAATCCGTAAAACCAGCCCAAAAGGCAATCATTTTACATGCTTGCAGGGTTCAGGTATTAATAACTACCATACATTAGAGACTGTGGGGAGTGGGGGTTTGGCTTCAGGGTTTAGGGTTTAGGGTGTTGGGTTTTGGGTTGAGATGGTCCCCCTGATTACAGAATTGGTTATACATACCTAAAAGTCGCCGAACTGCACCGGACTCATAGGAGGACCCCCCACCCTGTAATAGTGGTATAATAAGAATATAAGAGGACCCTAGTATAATCCCTATTATCCCTTATAGTCACTGTTACAGGGTGGGGGGGTCCTCCTAAACCATA
>CAJNIZ010007591.1:95723-112656 GCA_905231905.1 Symbiodinium pilosum
TAGACTATACTTTAGGAGGACCCCACACCCTGCAATAGTTGTATAATCGGAATATAATAGGACCCTAACATAATCCTTATTATCCCTTATAGCCACTATTACAGGGTGGGGGGGTCCTCCTAAACCATACCTATCTCCATGACGGCGCAACTTACAAGTCGGGGTCACCCCCTTCGTGGTGTTTAGGAGCCCATGGTGAGGACTGTAGATTCCAAGTGAGCTATAGTCTAAACTCCCTGAAGGTGGTTCTATAGGAGATTGGAAAGGGGAGTATTACAGGGGTTATTAAGGGGGATACCAGGAGTTTAGACGTGAGACTCCAAGTGAGATTTGGGTTTTGGGCCTAGGCCAAAGCCCAAACCTTCCGGTAGAAAGCGTATTGTAGTTCTAGGAGCGTTAGGGTTTAGGGTTTAGGGCCATTACTGTCCTAGGAGCCTCAGTGTACCCTGAACCGTAGTTAAACCCTAAACCTGTAGGCTTAGTCTCCAACACCCAAGCCGTGGTCGGAGGACTCGATGCGCTTCACCAAGTCAAGCAGGCGCAGCTTTTTTGCCGGTGATACAGAACATCTTGCGTGACCTTAGTAACCTACATTACCACAATGCCCAAGGTATGAGATAAAACCCTAAACCCCAATCAGGGTCATGCATGATTTTTGATAGTTTTTTACGGGAGTGAGAAGGGGGTTAAATATGGGGTTCTATCGGATATAGGGCTCAGGATTTAGGGTACCTAATAATCATGTACTTGTCCAAAACCTGCACTTTAAGACTTACTATTACCCGAAACCCAAGCGCCTAAATGTTGGGTATGTGGGACCTCTGTGTAAATTTCGGCCGGGATGATGTAGGGGCTTGAAATTGGCCGACATGCACTATCAGCCCCCTGGAAAGGAAAGTAATGGCCTATTAACGCGTGTATAACACTGGATGCAAAAAATCCTGCATGGCCTTAGTATACTCCAGTACCCTAAACCCTAAACCCTAAGGTATTTAGGGGCATACAGGATTCCTACATTCTATTGTAAGTCTGATTAGAGACCGGTACTGCGCCGCTGATCCTTACGTATGGGTTTCGCGGTGGCATTGTGTGGATAACGTCACCTGCATGCCAGGAGAGGGTTTAGGATTTAGGGTTGGGTTTAGGGCCAGAAGTCTGAGATGTTAGGTAACATTGAGTTACTGGTGCCTGAGTGGGAGCGGGGGAATGACAATGAGGACTGTTGAAGGGGATTGATTATGTAGGGATTCGAGTAAGGACCATTCTTCCATGCTCCCTCAAGCACTACGACTAGGTTGATGCAAGAAATGTTGCAGGACCTTGGCTCCTCGAATTATGGGTTTAGGGCTTAGGCTTAGGGTTTCCCAGGAATAGGGGTACTAAAGCTGGTGCAGGACTTCTTCTATCAACTACCTTAGTTTCCTTTTACTTTTCCATTCTCCCTTTATAGGTTCAACTGCTGCCGCCGGAGTCTGCTCGGTTGGGCATGTTGCACGACCGAACGCGGCAGTTCTGTAGCAGCCCATGGGATGTCCCACTTTGAGGCCCATGCGACTTACTAACCACCTATAACTGGGTCCCTCTAAAGGGGTTCTAGGGATGTATAGGGTTTAGGGCACAGGGTTTAGGGTTCATGGAACTTAGTAACCACTTGTAACTGAGCTTATAACCGTTCATAATTCCCTAAATGGGCTTCTAGGGGTTACCCTAATCATACGTAGGGTTATAATCCCAGTGATAAGTAGTCACGAAGTCCCGTGGGCCTCCAAGTAGTAGCTGAGTGGATAGCCTTTGCGCGGTTTAGGGTTTAGGGCTCAGGATATGGGGCTTAACCGTTCGCGGAATATATGCTCCTACTAGATTTACAAGGTGAACCTCCTTGGGGCCACGGAAATCAGCAGCTAGGATATCATGTAGTCAGCAGTTTCTGTGATGCCTTCAGGAGCTAGGCGGTATAATGAAAGTGCTACCTTCCCCAAGGTTCTCCCCTTATCAAGTTTATGGCTTAAGGAAGAATGAACGAGCCTGCATTGTCCACTCGGCACTTGGAAGTTCATGGGAAGTTTGAAGCTCCCTTACGTATGGTCACCCGAAGATCTAAACCCTAAACCCTACACCCCATGAATCCCTAAAACACAGCCAAATTCACGCTTTCAGGTCGAGCGCTAACCCGTCTCCAGGCAACCGCTTCACGCAGGGGACCTTGGAACCTAACTTCAAACACTTAGCCCCTATAGTCCCCCTTAAGTAGATAGAATATGGGGTATATGGGGATCTTATTATAATATACCCCAGACCATATTTTATCTACTTAAGGGGGACTATAAGCTCCTGCACTTTTAACCAAAGAGAATGGAAACTACTAGAGATGCGGGTTGATAGCAGAAGCCCACGATTTCCTGCTATCATCCTCTTTGAAGGAGTCCTCTCTGTTTTTTTGGCAGCCCCTAGGAAATGTGCCTACACCCTCAACCCTAAACCCTAGCTCATTCGGGAAGCTCCCTTTGGATTTCGGGCTTTCACAAAAGAGCAGTACCCTAGGGACCCTAAAGCCCCAAACCCTTGGGGACAGTCCCTGAACCCAAATCCGTTGGACCTTTAGGACAGGTCGGATTAGTCGTTTCCTAAAACCTAACACCTACGCAGTGTGTGAAAGGGTTTTTCACGAGCACCCTAAACCCTAAACCGTGCGGTTAGGGTCCAGGATTCAGGGCTCAAGGTTAAAGAGTTTGACTAGGGGCTTCGTGGCTGAGAGAGTTCTGGAAATCAAGGAGTTTGGAAGTTCATGGGACGTAATAGCTTCTTAGAACCAGGGTTGTAGTAGCCCTGCTTACAATTACGGCAACCCATGTAAACTCATTTCTGTCGGGGAGGGAGGATTGCTAAGGAAGTAGGCGCTTGGGCATCAAGACCTGGAAGCTCAGAGAAGGAAAGCCAGAACTCCAGTCCATCAAACGCTACGCCTAGAGACATGCCAAAAACTCAACCCTAAATCCAACTATAAGGGCCCAATTACGCAAATAGAGTGTAATTAGGGTTGCAAGGCATCCTGTGTAGATACTCGAGGCCGAAATTTTGTCATCTTGTTGATGGAGGAAATCTTGCACCACTTTAACTGAAAACCTGGCACCCCTTTTTTCATATTGGCATTGACGGTGCAACAGACCGATTGAGACAAATGACCGAAATCTTGCACCACCTCCATTTGTTGTCATCCCAATGTTAAATGGGGGGGTGAGGGGTTTATGTGGTTCATTGTATTACTTGTTACCATAGGGGTGGCGCGAGATTTCCTCCATCCACCGTATGTGTGTGTGTGTGTGCTTTTCTCCTCCGCACTTCGCTAGGACCTTAGACTCTTAACTTTCTGGGGTCCCTCATATTTCTACTACTTGGGCCCCAAAAGTAGGTAAATAATAAAAGCACAAAATCCCTAGAATCAGCCCAAAATGCAATCATCTTACATACTTTTGGGGTTCAGGTACAGGCACCTAAAAGTTTTCTTCTTGTAGAGGTGCTGAGTGCCATGGTATTTCTATAGGGGTTATGAAGGTGGATCCTAGACCCCAAACATAGTAACCCTGGAACCCAGCCAGCGTCCACTTGGAGGCTAAGACCCCCTAACACCAAATGCCAAACCTTGCCCCCTAAACCCTAGAAAAGTAGGATGTGCATGGGTCTGACTCACACGGTTTATGGTTCAGGGTTAAGGGTTTAGGGTTTAAATTCCCCAAAACCAAAACTCCACACCATGAGATAAACCTGGAGATCCAGCTGGCAAATTCATGTGAGTAGTATTTTATTTGGGGATACTATGGCACCCAAGATAGGGTAAGACTCTATCCTCCTTCTGGGGTCTAGTATTGTATATAAGGAATATAATCTTGCTAGGTTCAAGCACCAAAAAACGCTACTCATGTGAGGTATGGTGTCATCATTGGTTTTGGGTGACTGGTTATAGGGTTCAATAAGGGTATTGATGAGTGTTTATGTGTTGTGTTCTATTTGGGGGACCATGCATGAAGATCCTTGCATGCCTCGAAACACCGCTTGGAGATCAGTTGACCAGCACTCATATTGTCCATTCCTGCGACCATGTAGCATAGTTATAGTCAACTCCAGTGTAAGTATCACTGTATGTGGGCTTTTGAGGGGCCTTAGAGACCCCAGGGACTCAAAGGGACTCTAAGCGGAGTTTTAACAGGTCCTTATGCAGGATTGTATAGGGATTGTTTTGAGAAACTCTTCTGAAATCGTCGTATATAGTGGACCATATGCCTATATTCATTCCCTCGCTCCGCGTAAAGCGCCGGTAGGAACGGTAGGAGAGTACGCCCTGCACCCTCGAAATTGCTGCGGGCTTTACGATTGCACATATATGTATATATATATATCCACCCATGTATAAGTCCTTCATATGTATATATGTATATATATATATACACAGACACATCTCTCTCTCTCTCTCCCCTCTGTGCCCTCAAAAGGTCCCTGAAGGTTGGCCCTGCAAACGTTCGGTGTATATATATGTATATAATATAACCCCCGTAGAAGATTCCCTCAGGGTTGCCCGACAAAACCCTAAATCCCCTGAACCCTCAACCCGAAAAACATCCCTAACTGTCCCCTAGACCCTCAACCCCAAAGACCCCACACCCTGAAAACCCTAAAAGTCTTAAACCTTAAAATCCGTAATCCCTGAAAACCCCTGAGCCCTAGGCCAGTCTTGAATCAGTGGATCCCTCGCGTATCGGATCAGGCGGCACAAGTTGGACCTTTGATAGGGTTAAGGGCTTAGGGCTTGGTTTCAACATCTCAGGATGTTTTTTGTTGGGAGTGGGTTGTGGACATCAGGATTTCTGGGGTTCCTTTACCACGGTGTTTGGCCTGTCAGGGTTCAGGCTTCAGCGCGTAATTGGGGTAACAGGGTTTTTGGGGGGGTTCTTTGAGAACAGGGTGGGGCCCTATGCTTACAAAACCTAAACCCGAAACCCAGATCCCGAAGTTGCAATATACAAGTCTTATGACTATGGTTTAGGGTTTAGAGCTATGCGTTCTATAACGTTACTCAAAACACGCACTCCCTGCTTTCAGAAGTCTTGTTGTAGTTTCTGTTATGCAAATTTCAACGTGGCCCTTGATTTTTGAGACCTCTTAGACCTCATCAGACTTCTGCCATATCCCTGCAGTGGATCCAGAAAATGACTTGACCCTCCCCTCACAACCATGAGCCGGCTTGTCCGGTTTAGCGTTTAGGGTTTAGAGGGGGGAGTTGATGTGTGGGACCCTAAACCCTCAACCCTACGCCCTAAACCCTCAACCCCAAGCCCTAAACCCTAAACCTCATATGAGCTATAGTCTAAACTCCGAGTATCCCCCTTAATAACCCCTATCGTAGTCCCCCATATAATCCCTTATATACCTTTTTAAGGAGTTTAGACTATAGTTCATAAAACCTCATATAAACCTTGCCTAGCCCTGAGATCTCCTAATCGTTCCGCATAAGCCTTATGCAAGTGCCCCCACATGCCAGCAACCTTCACACATGTATGGAAGCTTGCCAAAATTAGGGTACCCCAATATAGACCCCAATATACTCTAGTCTGTATTATAGGAGCCCCCAACAAGGTACCCCTAATGTTGGGAAACCCCCGTATGGGTTTGGGACTGGGCGTTCGGTGCTTCTGGGATGTTACCATTCTGGGATTTCCTGCCGAGCAGGGCTAGTAAGAGAAGGGGTGTAGTAAAGGACAGAATGCTAGAGCTTGCAAGTTTTAGAGCTTGAGAGTAGGGACGTGCCTGATCCCAAAGTGAGTCCCCCACACTACCCTAGTAAAGCGCAAATTCTAGAGAATTTGCCGCGAAACCCTGAATCCTAGTCCTGGAACCCTGACACCTAGCCCCCTGAACTCTACACTCTAAATCATGCAAAATCTTGAGCATCTGCACAAGGTAGTGCCCCAAACTCCGACCCGGGACATAGCCCTCTGGCTGCACTCGCTGTCGTGAAGAACTTTAATCCTAAACTCCAAGCCTTAAACGCTAAGCCCCGAAGCTAACTTGTTTACAAATACATCTTAAACCCTAGACCCGAACTCATCAATCCTAAGCCCTCTTCCTGAATACTTCAACCTTATTGAGAGTCAGAGACTTTAAGTTTGTAGCCTTAACATTTGTAACCTTGGGTCTTGCTCCCAAATACCCCGGTTAAGGGCTATGCTCCATGCTCCGAGAATCCAAAGCCAATGGACACGAAATCCTAAACCCTATAATCCCCAAATCCTAAACCCCAAATCCGAAATCGTACGCCCTAAATCTCAAACCCTAAACCCCTAAGCCCTGAATCCTAAACCCTAAATTCTAAAGCCTAAATCCTATGCCCTACATCCTAAACCCCCCAGAAGGAAAACTCCCTGACGTAAACGCAGGCGAGACTTCAGAGCTTGGCGAAGCCCCAGGGGCAGCGAAATGCAAAGCTACGGCTTGAGGTCGGGGTGGTTTAGGGCTTAGGGTATGGCGCTTCAGGATTTAGAGTTTAGGATGTTGCATTTAGGGTTTAGGATTTTAGGGTTTAGGATTTAGAGTTTAGAGTTTCGGATTTAGGGTTCAGGATTTAGAGTTTAGGGTTTTGGGATTTAGGATTCAGAGTTTAGGATTCTGAATTTAGGGTTTAGGATTAGGTGGTAGGGACAGAGTTTGAGGGGTTTAGGGGGCCTTCAGTGGTCTAGGATTCCGGGTTTTTGGGTTTTGGGGTTTAGGGTTCCGGTTTTTGGGTTTTGGTGTTTAGGGTTTTGGGGCTTTGGGTTTCGGACTTTTGGGTTTAGGCTTCAGGGCTTAGGCAGTTTAAAGACATTGTAGAGGCTCCATGGCTTGAGGTTTGGGGGTTTCCATACAATCTCCACTTATTTTGAGCTTGAAGGTTTAGGCCTAGGTTTTGAGGTTTAGGGTTTGGGGTATGTCCTTAGAAAAGCACAACCTTACATGTATACCTGAGCCCACTTGAGATTGAGTGATCATGTTTGATGACACTTTAGGGTCTGGGAGCCAGTGAATTTCAATTGCAGTTAGTGAGATACCGGCACGTTTTCTTCAGTAAGCCAGCAGTAAGATGGTCACCCAAGCCGTAGAGTTGAGGGTTTAGGGTAAGACGCAGCCATTAGGGCTGAACGTCATTTCCACCTTTCAATGCATTCAGCTCTCTAGAATCCTTAACACCGCTGCCCCAAGCCTTTATATGACATATTCACGAACCAAAAGGCAAAAATGTGTTACGCCCCTGGACTCTTGAACCCTAAACCCTAAACCCCATTAGGAGGTGGAGGTGTCTTTGAGATTCAGGGGAGTTGGTTTCTTTCCCTGGGATGCAGATTGTTACCCCCACCCAAAAGCCTGACACTCAAAAGTCCAAAGCCTGAAAAGTAAACCCCCAAAACTGCCAACAAACCCTAAACCCTAAACCCTAAACCCTCTAAACCGCAGGGACTACATCAGGGTCCAGGTCAGCTAAGCCCCCAAAGCCCCGACCTGCCAACGGGTTGAGAGTTGCAGGTACGCAAGCTGAACTTCAAGTCATTGGGGGTTAGGGTTTAGTTTAGGGTTTAGGGTTTGGGGTTTAGGGTTTAGGGTTTAGGGTTAGGGTTTAGGAATTAAAAGTCATTTGATGAGTAGTCTTTTAATTTGGGGGTATTATGGTACCCAATATATAGATTGGGGGCTAGGGTTTAGGAATTCTAAGTCATTTGAGTAGAATTTTATTTGGGAGGTATTATGGCACCCAAGATAGAGTAAGATTATATCCTCCTTTTGGGATATAGTATTTTATATAGGTAATATAATCTTACTGGGTTTAACCACCAAAACAACACTAGTCATCTCATCTGCAGGGACTGGGCTTGAGATCAGTGTGCAAGATGTTGGGATAGTATAGGGGTGAGGGCGATGGATTGTGGATTCAGAGACAAGGTTTTAGGGCTAAGGGTGGAAAGAGGCGATATGCGCAGGTGGGATGTTAACGATGTGTGTGTGACGATGAAATGCGTACTCTCGAGAGCGAGGCATGTTAAGGTATTGGAATAGTAAAGCCATGTGAGCGAAACCTAAGCCCTAAGCTTGAAAAGTCTGAACGACGTGAATGCCTTGGCCTTATGTAGACTCTCCAATGTAGCACGCACTGTTTCTCAACAAAAACAAATCAATCCCCCAAAAGTCAATGCAGGGGAATCCAGGTAAACCCTCAACCCAGAATGAACCCTAAACCCTTAAGAAAAATCATGTACCCTAAACCCTAAACACTAAACTAGTGCTAAACTAATTCTGAACCCTGAAACCTAAACCCTAAAATCCTAAACCCCGAATCCTGATCCCTAAGCCCTAAACCCTGACCCCTAAATTGAGTGAAGGAGTCCCTCTTCGACATCACCACGGTTCATCCCTTAAGGCTCTGACAAAGAGCTCCGTTTGGGATGTTTATGTTACAGAACTGGGGCTTTCAGGGTTTAGAGGGTGTAGGGTTTAGAGTTTAGGGTTTAGGCTTTAGGCTTCAGGGTTTAAGGCTTTGGGTTGAGGGTTTAGGCTTAGGGTTTGGGTGTTTAGGCTTTAAGGTTTTGGGTATGGGGTTTAGGGTTTAGAATTGTGGGTTTAGGGTTTATGAGAGTGGTGAAGGAAGTTTAGGTTTAGGGCTTCAGTTTAGGCCTCAGGGTTTGAGGGGTTGGTGAAAGGGAGTTTAGGGCCTAGGGCTTGGGGTTTAAAATTTCAAGTACCGTCAAGAGTCAAGAGGTTTGCTTAATGTATCGTCCATGTGAGCCAATGTAGTCGCTTAGGGTCCCTTCAAATAATGGATCCCAAAACCCAGGGGTAGAACCCTAGGGGTACAAGCCTGGAACCCCTGAAATTTGGGGTTTAGAGATTAGGGATACTGCTGTAGTGCTGGATACTTAAGGAAGTTTGGTCTAGGTTGCTTTTAGGTAGGACTGCGTTTAGGGCATATATTGGTATATAGGCGAAATAGAGTTTTTTTGGGTGTATAAGTATCAAGAAGGATGGAAATGTGCGATGGAAATTCCTCGCCAGTCTTAAGGTTTTAGGATTTGTAGCGTTTGCTTGAACGTTCATGGGACTCAGGAATTACACATGGCACATGGGCTTTTAACCCCGTGTATACTCTGCCTAAGTGGGCTTATGTAGGCAACCCAAGTATAAGTCCGGAGAAGACATAATGATCCCATGAACACGTGCGGCGGGTCAGCGACTCTAGAGTCAGGGGCATCGAAATCGAAAACATCATCAAGGCGACTGCTACCTTTGGAGACGCGATTCCAGACGAGATTGCTTTGCAAGTCGTTCAAGGCCTTCTGGTCAGAAGGCGTTCAGCATCTTTTCGGTCCTAGCACGCTCCCAGATGATCCGAATCAGGCCTCCGTATGCCTGTTCGGGGTCCCCCACCTCGGCACTGTCACCCAACACAAACGTCCACTATGGCAGGACGCAGCCTCAAGTGCAACATGTGGCTCCCCACTTTGGTGAACGTCTTTCAAATACTCAGGAGGGATCTCTTGAAGAAGCCATGTTTAGTGTTCTTTCGTGCCACTTACATCAGACCCAAATGTTAGACCCAACCTATTGCTCGAGGGCGGTGGAATGATCACGGATGAGGATCCCATGCCTCCCCCGGCCCCCGCTGCTCTCCATCTAAGGCCCTAAGCTCTATGCCCTAAACCCCAAACTCTATAAGCCCTTCTCCATTAACTCGAGATACCCTTGACCCCAAAGCCTATATAAGCTCTAACTGCAAACCCGAAACCCTACACTCCAGCTCATAAGTAAGCCGTGAACCCTAAACTCGAAACCCTAACCTTTACCCCAAAAACTGAAGACGGGCTAATAGGATTCCAAATATGCGGGGTCTACTCTTGGGGGGAATATAGTGTAACCTTTAAGTCCTAAACGACTCAAGATTTCCTGTGTCGACAGCTCCTGCAGGAACAAAGGTTCAGATTTTTTGCTTCAATAAAAGGAAGAAAAAGGTATACGGGCACTAGCTCGAGGAAGTTACTGTGGACGGAGGAGTCATGGCGCTCTAGGTGGCAGTTTGGGAGAGTCAATACTTTCGCGTCTTGTTGTTTGGGGGGGCCTATTTATAAGTAGTTTTGGGGGCCTCTACAGTGCCTAAACGGTTAACCCAAATCCCTTAAGCCCTAAACCCCGAACCTAAACCCTAAATCCTAAACCTTAAGTTCTAAGCCCTAAACCCTACACCCTAAACCTTACACCCTAGCTCCTGAACCCTAAATTGTGTCCCCAACACATGCCCCACCAGGAACCACGACAAGGTTCGACTCGTAGAGTTGGCGGCCCCCAAGCAGGACCTGAAAAGAGCGTTTAAGATTCTACTGTAGGGGTTCGGGTGTAGGGTTAGGGGTAGGGCTTATGTAGGGTTTAGGGTTCAGGGGGTACATAGGGATGCATAGGGTTTAGGGTTCAGGGACTAGGAACAATGCGAGAGAAGAAACAAGAGCGCACGCTGGTTGGGGGAAATAGCCCTAAACCCTAAACCCTAAACCCCATATTCCTAAACCCCATATCCCTAAACCCTAAACCCTAAACCCCCTCCTAAACTCCCTAGATAGATAGATGGGGATCTCCCCATTTAAAGCCCCCCTATGAAAAACCCGGGATGGTAGGGATATGGGTTTAGGGTTTAGGGTTTAGGGGTTTAGGGTTTAGGGGTTTAGGGTTTAGGGTTTAGGGTCTAGGGACTTTAGGAGGGACCCCAAGTAGGGACCCTTAATCCCATTACCATATACAACCCTTATATAGTCATTCTATAACCCCTATATCCCTAGGTACTCCCCATACTAACCCCCCTAAGCTACAAGGGTCCCTATTAGGGGTCCCTCCAAAAGTCCTTAGAATCTATTTGCCTGTGTTCTTTTCTAGGCAATTTAGGGCGACCTCACCCGACCTCACCCTCAATGGTAGTTTATATGGGGAATGGTACCAAAATGGTCTTAAATTCAGAATTCAAAGTCGTCTAAATCAGGCTTTTTTCCATCATATTATCGAGGGTTGAGGCACGACTGTAGGGTCTCTACGTCAAAACCAATAGTGGAGGCTTGGAGTACCATAAGGGCCATTTAGGGATTACGGTGTGGGGAGTAGGGCTTCGTGCCTAATTCTTTCGAATAAGACGAATAAGCACATGAAGTGATGCAAAAAATATTGGAACCATAATGTTGATGATGATTTAGGCGTCTACAGTATTCTGACGAATTATGTTAGGGTTTAGCCCAAAGAAGATTGTCCCGAATTGGCATTTTTCAGGAGGTCAGGAGGACTTAGTAAGTAGCTTCAGAATGGGGATAACTGAGGTTGTTATACGGATTTTGGTGTGAAGCATATACTTACAAGCTTCCCTGACCCCCAAAGCAAGGTTTATGGATTTGGGTTTAGGGCTTTGAGTTTAGGAACTAGTGGTTAGGGATTGGGACTGTAGGGTTCAAGGCTCCGTGATTTTGGGAATTATGGCTTAGGATTCAGGATTTCGTGATTATGGTTTTCGGCTGTAGCGTTAAGACATCTGCGGAAGAACCCCGAGACCCCAAACATGAGTGCTCGCTCGAGCTTGGTGTAGGGGTCATTGGAGAGATTTTGTTGGGGGCTGATGTTTACAGCAAGAAATGCTTAGACCATGATATGGACTGGTTTAGGGCTTAGGGTCTAGGGTTTAGGGTTTTTTGGTCTAGGGTTTAGGGTTTTAGGGTCTAGGGTTTAGGGTTCAGGCGGTGTCTGAAAAGTGTGGGTCCCATTCTTGGACGACCTGTATCGACAGGACAGATTCATCCAACAGCAAAAACTCTAAATTCTCAGTTGATCTGCTGGCAATATTAGGCCTACCAAGGGACAAGAAAGGGTGGACATGGGGGTCCTTTTGGTCAGTTAGTATATACTCCTGATCAGACTCCTGAACAAGGACCCATGTCCACTAACTACATAAACAAACTTTTTGGCGGTAGCTCATGATCAGCCGCGATTTCAGGCTGCTTTCAGTCACCATGTATGTGTTTCATGCTGTGCAAGTTGGCTTTGTTCCCTGTATGCGTTGGGGCAGTTGCAGGTCTGGGGCACGCTATAGTGTTCAATCGGCTAAGCCACATAGAGCTTGGTCCAGTAATGCCCAGATTCTTGGACAGATCCAGGGAAAAGCTGGCCATATCACAAGAAAGGAAATGGAAGATATCCGAAATGCCCAGCAGGAAGCTTTGGTGACAGAGAACCCATTGTGTTTTGCAGCTGAAGCTTTGGCTTCAAAAGGTTGAGCATGCTTACTGATACTTGGTTTCGGGGTTCAGGGTGGAGTAATACAAAAGATATAGAAAGCACCGTGTTATCAAAGGGTCTAAGGGATAGGGTTCAGAGCTCGGGGGTTTGTAGGCAATGTAGGAATGGGTTCTGGGGATCATTTTTGGGCCTTTGCGTGTGGAGGAAATCTTGCACCACCCTTTATGGGAGTTTCCCCAAATTTGGGATACCTCGTGGGTGTCTCCGCATAGTGAAGATCATAACATTTTGGGGTCTATATTGGGTTCCCCCTACCAATGTGAGTGCGTTGAGGGTTTAGGCTTTAGGGTTTAGGAAGCCTATATAACCCTAGATAACCCCTATATAGCTTGTAACAGCGTTATACCAGCCTATATAGCACGATATGACCCTATATAGCCCCAACTTCCCCTATAAACCCTAAACCCCTAAACCCTAAACCCTTTACCCCCTATTAAGCCCTATATAGCTCCGTAGAACCTGAGAGCTTCCTGTTGCTTTCAGGAGCGGAAGCCTGAACCGCCTCCAGTCAGGGCACTCAGTTTAGGGTTTAGGGTTTAGTTCCTAACTCTAAAGCCTAAACCGCAGCATGTTGATGATTGGTTAAGGTTTAGGGTTTAAGATTTCAGGTTCGATGCGTGAGGGTTTAGAGTTAAAGGTTCAGGGATTCAAGATTTAGAGTTGGAGTTTGAGAGTGTAGGGCTTGGGGTTTGGGGTTCAGGGGTCCTTGGGACTTTATGTTTTAGGGAATCCGTAGCTGATGCATGCCTGTGCCATTTCAGCTGCATTTCTACATCATGCGGAATATGACGAAACACTAGTGCTCTATGATAGTAATTGCGGGGCATATATGTTATAACCGGGTTATAACTTGCGTGTTTTCCTACCTAGAGAACAATAACCTCCACCATGTCAACTGTAGCCGCAATCCCTAACGACTTTGAGAAAACTCCCGGAGCTCTAATCCTACACCCTAAACCTTAAAGCCTAAGCCCTAACCCTAAGCCCTAAGCCCCTTTCTAAAGCCTGCAACCCGAAGCCCTGGAGTAGAAGCCAGAATGTCGGTGGGTTTAGGGGTTTAGGGTTTAGGGTTTAACAACAGTAGCGCCCTACTTCCAGACTTGAGCAAAGGGTCATCAACAATCTTAGGCTTAAGGGGTTGAATCTTGCTGCAGAAGCCTGAGTAGTTACCAGCATTATGGTCCTAGGGATTAGGGTTTAGGGGCTTAATTACCAACATGATGGTCCTAGACTCCTTGTATCAATATTGGTAATGTAGTATAGGGTACGTCAGACAGACTTCAAAAGAGTGTGGGTAATCATGCAGGACCCTATTAAACCCTAAACCCCAAGCCCTAATTATTCAGGCCCCTATTTGGACTTCCAGATTCCAACTTGTCGGCCTCACTGACGAGCCACTAGCCCCCTTCCTGAATGCTAAATGAACTATATATAATCTAAACTCCTTAAAGGGGGGTTACATAGGGGATTATGCAGGGGACTACTATAGCGGTTATTACGGGGGATACTAGGAGTTTAGACTATAGCTCAAATGGGTTTAGGGCTTGGGGTTTAAATGCTTCCTGAACCCAACTCCTCAGTGAGCTATTGCCAATGTTAGGCTTACATAGGGACCATGCAGAGTGGACAAGTGTAGTATACTCCCTAGTATATCCCCCATGCCCAGTAGCTACATAAGGAACCCTAAACCACGGACCCCAAACCCTAAATCCTAGACCCTAAACCCTAAATCCTAGACCCTAAACCCGGAAACCTAAAGCCGAACTTCTAAACTCTAAAGGTAACCCCAATATAACCCTACTATTAAGCTATTCCTACCTATATAATCCCATTGTAGTTTTCATTTTCTTTTCCGTTATCCCAATAACACCCCAATAAATTAAACCCTTAACTGGTTGTGGCTGACCTGATGAGCTCCTTGGGTCGCCCAGTACGTTTCGCCCCGGCGGCGGCCGAACTTGGAAAGGTTGGCCTCGTTGGCGGAACCCCAGGCTTGCAGCTTGGGTTCTAGGAGTTCAGGGTTTCCGGTTTGGGGTTTCGGGTTCAGGCTTTCGGTTTTAGGGCTCAGGGTTTAGGGTTCAGGGTTCCGGGTGGAGGGTTTAGGATTTTGGCTCATAGCCAATGTGTATATATGGATATTTAGGACTATACAGGGATAGAAAAGGGTAAAGAATGAGAGGAAAAGAAATACTCTTGTTTAGGGTTTACTTGAAGGCTTATGGGACTGAGTAACTACTTACATCTCGGCTTATAGCCTTCTTACAGCCCGGACACCCTACATACGTCCAAACAGGGGTATTTTGAGCAGGGTGTGGGCTTAGGGTTAAGGATGTAAGGCTGAGATTTAGCGCAGAGAAGCTATACCAGGAAGGGATCCAGACAAGTAGATCTCGGGTACGCGCCTCCAACGTAACGTAGGCTCCCAGAACGCTGGTATGACGGCAAGGATGCTACATCAACTAAACCCTAAACCCTAAACCAGGCCTCCTCTCGCCTAGATAACTGCCCAAGTTTGGGTACTGCCCCCCCTCAGTAACAGTCTATATTAGGGGTCCGCAGTACCCAAGCCCAACTGGAAGTCTCCCGGGTTATAATTATGGGTTCAAGGTTATACGCGGCTTCCTCATACCATTTCATCGCGACCGCCATCATCCCCTATCCCCTATATATCCTTTTTACCCGCTTCGAAACTCCCTAAACCCCAAACCTTAAACCCTAAACCCTAAACCCTAAACCTTAAACCTTAAACCCTAAACCTTAAACCCTAAACCCTTAACCCTTAACCTTAAACCCTAAACCGTAAACCCTAAATTCGAAACTCCCACACGCAGATCTAGAAGTTTGAGGCTCTGAGGCTTCCACACTGAATTGAGAGCGTTGTAACTGTAACCCCAACACCCACCATAGGGACGCTATAGGAGTCATATATGAAAGCTACAGGGTCCTAATTTCGCGGGTTGACAGCCACAATTCCCTTACTACACAGAATCATCTCCATAAGTCTGATATAATCACCTGTATCAGTACCTTAAATCTCGGCCTGCTATATAAATCCCCTGGATGTAGAATTTGAGGGTACACGAGGTGTTTCGGGACAGAAGGTTAACCATCGTTGTAACCCCACCAAGAGTGCAGCCTACAACCCTGAGACCCCAACACCATATACCCTAGGGTTTAGGGTTTCAGGGTNNGGTTTAGGGTTTAGGGTAGATACTGAGCGGATGGACATGATTGCAGGCTTGGGGCTTAAGCAGAAGCTTTTTGTGGTGGATATCTCGAATTTCTGGGGTTGAGGATTGGGTATCAAGGTCGTTTAAGTGGCATATCCCGATCTATCCATTTGCTTATGTTCTTTTTGCGGCCCCTTGAGTATTTACTCTTGATTGACAAATCCAGCAGGCTCCCATTTACCTAAGCCTCATCGATTATGGTACTACTCTATGGATAGGGATGCGAGGTTTTGTCCAGCAGCCGCACTGTAGTAGTTTCATTTTCTGTTCGCTCCAAATCGCATCAACATCATGTAAGTTTATATATAAGCCCCGAGTGGTCGGCGGAGGTCATCGACAGCGCAGTGCGCAGGATTCAGCGTGCCCGCGTGGTCGGGAACAACGTCTCACTATTTACGGGACCGGAGCTGGTCTCGCTTGGGATAAGATCCCCTGTCCACCCCAGCAGTAAGCTGGGGTACCGCGAGCCGCGCGGTGTGCGTCACCGAGAATGACGGCGTCGTCCAGGTGTGAGAGGCTGCATTCAAGCCACCGTGGATCACATAGCACAGCACATCTTATACAAGGCCCACTCGGCCTTCGAGTTGGACATCCAGCAGAAAGGCTGGTGTGCAGGCTGCTGTCGATCATGGCACGCTTGTCGACGTCAGCATGTCTGACACCGGCCTCCAGCGCTTAGGCGCGCAGTTCAACTGTGAGCCCTGAACTACTCCCGACCTGAGCCTCAACAGGGCATTTAGACGAAAGCCACTCAGAACCCAGCTTATATACACTGTGCTCGGACTCTGAATCTTAAAGCCTATACACCCTAAAACCGTGGCCTGAACCTCGATCCCTAAAACTTTAACCGCGCCCTAAACCCTAAACTGTGCCCGGAACCTAAAAACGTCCAGCTTCGCCGACGACCGGAAAAGTCGTCTTCACTGCTGGCAAGGCGAAAGGGGGGATTTTAGGATTGACTTACCGGTTGAGGGTTTGGGGGTTTGGGCATTAGGTTTAGGCATTACGGTTTAGGCCAAGCGGGAGAAAGAGGGACCTAAACCCTGTTGAGGGTTTAGGGTAAAGGAGGTTCACAAAATTGCGTTACCAATGGCTCCTCCATCACTCGGTGTAGGGGGGAATGAGGCCTTGAGGCTTCGAAAAGGGGTTATGGGGACACATGCGTGACATGGGGGTATATAATGACATACAGGGATGTGGAGGTAGAGATGTATGCAGGGTTTTTAGGGTCCAAGGATTCCAATATGACGGTTTCAGATGCCCAAGGCCATTGAGATTATGTTCTTTGGTTTCTAGTACCTGGAGACTTGAGCCCTGCCAGCCTTAGACCCTGTAGATCCCTACTGTATATGGGGGTTTCCCAAAAT
>CAJNIZ010007592.1:0-15900 GCA_905231905.1 Symbiodinium pilosum
CAGGAACCACAGAAACAAAAAAAAACAAACACACAAAAAAAAAGAGGCACCCGTTCCTGGGCCTTCGCCAGACCATCCAAGCTTGCCTGCATCTCAGAGAAGGGCTGCTCCATCTGTTCGCTCTGCAAGTTTTTGTGCCCTTGTGCTTTCGCCAGGCCGTGGCGTAGGCTTGCTAGGTTCCACATCAGCCAGCACAAACATCCTTTCGCAGAGAGCACTTGGGTTACCGAGACCCCACGCTCCATAGCTATATAGCCCCAAAGAACCTGAGCTCCCAAAAGCCAAATGCAAAACCCCTAATCCTTCACCCTAACGCCACATACCTACACCTGCAAATCTAGACCCCAAATCCAAATTATGTACTAGAGGGAGCGTCTATTGGGAAGGGGGAGGTTTAGTGTTAGTGGAGCGCATTCGCTATTGTGGTGTTGCCCAAGCAAGGAAGACTACTACTGCCCCATGGGAAACCCAAGGTTCCGGGTTGAGGAGGCACTTGTAGAATATTAGCCTCTCAAAAACGACCTACACCGGCTTCCATGCTAGTGCCCTTAGACCTTCGACACTATATTTGGTAGTTTCCATAAATAGGGGGACCCCGATATAGACCCCAAATTATAATCTTTATCAATGTGACACCCAAAGTGGTACCCTCAATTTTAGGAAACCACAATATCAGCGCCACAACTTTAAATTAGCTAGCCTTGAGGACTTCTCCCTTCCTAGAACAGCCAACGCAGGAATACCTGATGGTAGCTTCCCCAAAAAATGGGACCCTAATATGGACCCCAAAACACAAAAATCCTTAATATAGATACCAGCAATTTTAGGAAACCCCCATATGTTTCTGAGTCAGCTGGCCCGTGACTAGAAAAGGATAGGTTTTACAGAAAGCAGATCACTAGTCTAGATGACATGCCCTGCTGGGAACATATATGACGGTCCTCCTTCCAGTCTGGTGACAGCCTTCCATGGTGATTGTGGACACATACTGCAGGAAGTCTGGCATTCGTTTTTGCAAGGCCAGAGATCGCCGACGTGGTCTACTATACCAGCCAGTGATGGGCTGGTGTTGTGATTCGTGCCCTGGAAAACTACCGTCAAATAAGTGGCGCACTAGCCACACAAGAGCTTTTAGCTATCGGCAGGCGGAAGCCTGGCATCATCACGTTCAATACCACGGCCGCATGCATTGAGCTTTCGCACGCGTGCGCCCGCCTTTGTCTATTTACTTGTTTCACTTTTAATGCTGCTACCTTTCCCCCGGACCCAATGCCTATTTAACGTCTCACCTTCGAACCCTCGTCTATGTTTCACCTGAGACAATCTCAACATATGGAGGTCACAGGAAGCGGTGAGCTAGGGAGGTAAAGCTTAGTGCTCAAACATCTAGAATCCCTATGACTGCAAGGGAAACCTGTGAGACACTTGTGAAGCACTGGGTTTAGGGTTGAGGGTTCGGTTGGTTGCGCTTTAAAGCCCCCAGTAAAACATCTTTTGCCATGGATTGAAAACGTCAGGCCAACCGGGGTAGATTCCTGAAAACAGAACCAAAAGGTTCTTAGGAGGGCTGTCCCATCTGGCCTCTTAGGCAAAACCTTCAAACACCCTAAGCACGAACCCCACACCGCAAATCCCCGAAGTGAGTTTCGGTGAAGATCTCCAGCAAGAATGCCTCACTCAGACCTCATAACGAAGACTTCGTGCTTGTCTCCTGCTCCTGGGCACATTCAACTTTCCTGGGTTTGGGTTCAAGGGGTTAGGGGTTTTAGGGTTCAGAGAGACAAGGGTTTAGGTTTTAGGGTTTAGCAAAAAGGCCCTTCTAGCAGTTCCTAGAAACCTGAATAATACTAGCTACATCCTATTCCGAAATTCCCGGCTAAACACCAATTGGTAAGATGTTCATGGTTTCAGGCCTCTGGCTGCCTGTTGCAAAGGCAGTTTAGGGCGAATCGCCTCCTGCTAAGAACAACCTCTCAGAGCGGTTATATGGGGCTATATGGGACAATGGGAAATGATTGTCGTGAGCCACATAATGCTTTTGCCGCTACAACTCACAAAAAGATCGCGAAAAGTCGCCTGCGTCTTGCAATTTGACACGCGGATATTTCAATCTACGGGATGAATTTTAGAGATCCCCTCTCAGAATATATACGAGTCTCGTATGGAGACCACATTCAGATAGGGGGCATGCTGCAAAGCTCCATCTACTGCTGATAAGAAAACCTGCGTGGCCTGTCCAAACTACACTCCATTCGTCCCCAGAAGTCGGGATATCTAGGCTTATGCAGGGTTCTCCATATCAACAGTGTAAAAAATCTTACGTAGGGAAGAAGGGAATATCATCCCTATATACTACGTATATCATATATTCCCGAATTGCCTACTGAGAACCTGTAAATAATCCCGTACAGCCGTGTATGAGATCAGCCCAGTAGCAGCAACGGACTCGACGGATCCTTTTCTGCTGGAGCATGCCGGAGCAAATAAACAAAAAGGTTTAGGAAAGCTACCCCAAGGGATCCGAATAGCCCAGGGTAGGTAATATGTATAGACATTAGGGCCCAATGTATAGCTATTGCTTGTATACTTGGATCCCTAGGGTACAGTATTGCAAGAGCTCTTAGTTCAAGAAGTTCAGGAGCACTTTGCAACTGAACAGCCGAGAATCCAGAAAAGCTCCGAAGCCTTAAGGCCAAGCCATTGCCTTGTCCATACACCATATGAAACGTCACCTGAGTAGCGAATTTGGGTTGGACTACATAGAGTTATATTCTCTTTTGCAGAACACTACACCCTGAATCATAAACCCCTAAACCCGAAACACTACACCCAAAACCCCACACCCTAACCCGGAGGATATTTGGTTTAGGAGCTAGGGGCCATTCTCTGTGCAAGTCAGTCACCTCGGTCTAACCCAGCTTTGCAAAGTTTACGGGGGGAATTCCCAAAATAAGGGGAACCTTTGAAGGAGTTACAAAGGTTACATAGGAAAATATAGGGGTGGCATAGGGTATATAGGGCTTCGAGTTTAGAGCTTTGGGGTCTCACAAAAATAAGGGGTACATTTTGGGGGGTCCCTATAATAAGGATTACAGTATATTGGGGTCTATATTGGGTTCTGCGGTTCTGCCTATGTTGGGAAACTACCTTATGTTGTGCACATGTATCGGTGTTCAATGCCTGTTAGAACGTGCATTATTGGCCGCAGAGTTTTGTCCTCGCCCTTGTTGCCACAAAATGGTATAGCCACCATGCCCAAAACCTCCGAGCTAAGGGCCCCTAAATCGCAAGTTATCCCAAACTCTCCCTTAATTACACCTCTACTGAAACTTTCTAAACAGCCCGAAAGGACACAAATTTGCGAACCCTGACTGAAGAAACTCGTGACTGCATTGAAGAAGACTCCCCGAACCTCATATCCAAGGGATCACCCAGCATGCATGTGTTTAAAGGAATAGATACATATGATTACATGTTTACATATCTTCTACATGCTTCTAAACGCGCATATGTGTATACATATATGTTTCCATATAAGTATAAGGGCCGCTGTATCGTCATAACACGCTCTATACATTACGGCCCAGGACGTACTTCAGAACCCTCAGTCCCACAGCTCTAAACTCTGAATTTTATCAACTCTAAACCCCGAAGCAAGCTCAAGGGTTCCAAGTATACAAATGATAAACAAATGATAGCAATGATGGAGAATCAAATGGAAAGAACATGGACATGGAAACTGGGGATATAAAAGGCCTCTATGAAGTTCTGTGTATAGAAGTGATACCTACATTGGGCCCTAAAGTCTATGGCTATTACCTACATTGAGCCATTTGAATCCTCCCTATAACCCTAATCCCTAAACCCTAAAACCCTAAACCCTATAACCCTATAACCCTAAACCCTATAAGAATCCTTAGGGAAATTCAACAATGCTCTTACACTTACAGCCCAGACCGCCCTGGACCCAAGCGCCAAATAATCTTCAACCCTGGTTTAGGGTTTAGGGTTTAGGGTTTAGCACAAGTTCAGATCCTCACTGCAGTTACGGCAAAAAAACTATGATTTCAACTCATGGTCTCCCAAGTTGGACACCAAGCATATACACTCACCAATGTTCCTAAGGACCCCCACCACATACAAACAATAAAGACCATAATGAATCCGCTATTTCATAGACCCCTACCCCTGACATCCCTGGCACCTATAGAACCCTATAGAACCTATGTAGAATCCCTATACACTCCTATATGATCCCTATAGATTCCCTATAATCTCCTATATGACCCTAAACCCTAAGACCCTAAACCCCTCTTACTAAACCCCAAACCCTAAACCCTAAGCCCTATAGACCCTAAAGCCCAGCACCCCTTCGTATGATGCTGCTCCGCTGGCCATGGCCATGTCGGAGGGACAGGGGCTCGGGGTTCGCCCAGAAAAGCGGGTGTTCACGCCGAGGTCATCCTTGCCATGCCCTAACCCAAAGGGTTTAGGGTTTAGGATTTCTATACTAGGAATTACTAATATGGTTTAGGTTGACCACTTAGGAACCTTTGAGTAAGGTCCATGTGGGTCTGCAGTAGGTGTATAGTATAGGTATAGGGTTTAGAGTTTAAGGTTTAGGGTCAGGGTCCATGCCCTAATAGGGTTGAGAGTTTGGGCTTTACGCATCCTTTAGGGATACTTACTAGAAATTACATGGACGACGAAATGGAAACCTGATCTATATAGGGTGTTTAGGACTAAGGGGCTGGGATGCGGGGTTTAGGGCAAGTGGCTTGGATCTGCGGTCTATGATTAAGGCTTCAAAGATTTCTGTTTCGGGCTGCAGGACAGGCTTAGGGTCTAGGATTGAAAATTGTAGGGCACGTTTAACCCTAAACCCCCAAACTCGCACTATGTATCTACTATATATACCTACGTTAGGTTTGTTTTGATTTCAGGCCTGGGGTTTACAGGTTGCATGGGAACACGGCTGGGGGCGACCTCAGGGCTAAGGGTTGAGGGTTTCTTAAGGGTTTAGGGTTTAGGGTTTAGGGCGATAAGTTCGGCCTTTTGGGGGGTTATATCTGCATCGACAAGTCCTGGGAGGTATCTGACATATGGGCAGTTCTCAAAATTAGGGTCCCATTTTGGTACCCCAGGTATTAGGTGCCGTAATATAATCTACAACCAACGGAGCCCATAATTTTTGAGAATAACCCATATGTATCAAAAGGGGCCCAAATATCGATATATTCTGAAGTAGACTGGCTTGGAGCTTACTGGAGTATGACGGTTAATGCTTTTGGCATATGCCGAGCTCCTTTTTCCGAACCTCTTTTGTGGAAGCATTCTGCAAGTCTAGGACAGGCCCTGTCCCGTCTGACAGGGTCCCCCAAAATGCCCAAGGCCTATGCTGAGGCATACGCTTTGGGTTTGATGTTTAGCGATCTGCAGTTTAGAGTTTGGGCCTTATAAGCGTCCATACTGCAGCCCTCAATCTCGACAGTCTCCAGCTAGTGGGGTCCTTTCTAAAGTCTGCAGCAGAGGGGAAGGCTTCGATAAATACACATTCGAGCTTTATGGAGCTGAAGGCCCCCACAGAACCCACCCGAATCTAAACTCGACACCCCAGTAGTTCCCTAGAAATCCTATAAGAAGCCCTGAACAGCCAACTGTTTTTTCGCACTGTGATTCCGGCTCCCGCCTCAAAGCTAACGGTCCTCTGCCGCATGCGCGAAAAAAGCGAGTCATCTGATGCTCCTATGCTGCAATTGGCAGTCGGTGCCCAGAGAAAGAGAGTGAAAGAGAGAGGGAGGAACAGAGAGAGAGAGAGAGAATCTGTACGAACATAAACATACATAATGCACATTATTTCTATGTATCATTACGGGTGCTCAAAATGGAGAGGCCTCTCAGGGTCCTATGCTGTCCTATGGACATGAAGGGCTACAAGAACAGCAGACTGCGCCGATGCAGGGTCTCCAGAAAGGGCTATGCAGGTGAACTGATGACTACCAGGACATTCACGGGTGCTTACTAGGATCCTTGGATGTCGATTTAGGGTTCAGCGTTCAGGGCTTAAGTACCAACTTAGGGCCTGATAGTCCCTGCAAACCTGGGTCCGCCTGCTCAGGCAAACCCCCTACACCCTTTACCCTAAATCCGAAATCCTGGACCCTAAATCTTCAAGCCTACATCTGTATCTACATATGGTGTATGTACGCATGTGCACTCTTATACATGTAAAGGGATGTGTGTGTGTATATATATATATACAAATAATTATGTCTATATATGTCTCTCTCTCTCCCTCTCTCTCTCCCTGGAACCCCCTTTAGCGGGCTCCCACCTCAAAACCTTACCCTAAACCCTGAACTCTAAACCCCAAACCCTGAACCCTGAACTCTAGACCTTGAATCCTTAACCCTGAACCCCATACCTAGACCCTAAACCCTACATAAACCCTAGCATACAAATAAGCTGAAGTTCGAGCCGGTGGAGCCAAGAGATCCAGGTCTGCTGACTGGATGGAGGCTGTCTTTCCCACGACAAGCTCTCCTCAAGGGTTTATGGGGAATTTAGGGTTTAGGGATTATAGGGTTTATGGGGATTTTAGGGTTTAGAGACTATAGGGTTTATGGGGAATTTAGGGTTCAGGGACTATAGGGTTTAGAGTTTAGGGAAGTTTAGGGTTTAGAGTTTCGGGCTTTAGGGCTCAAGGTTTAGGGATACTACCCGCGGGGTACACTGAGGCTAAGGGATTGCAGAGCCTAGGAATTATAGCATTCAGGGATGATGAAACTCCTTAGGGATAGGACTTATAATGTTTTGTAGGGTAGCAAACCTTATTCCGAAAGTAGATGCCCAAGCGGCCCACTTGCAGATCCTTCTGTGGCACCTGCGACCTGCTTCGTCGCATTGGGTGCATAAACAGGTTGAATAGGATGCGGGCTCTAATATCTGCTAGCTACACAAAAAGGGTACAGTAGGGTATAAGGGTCTAAGTATGGAGCTCTGTTTTGACAGACATGGCAGTGTTGAAGTAGAACTGGCTGGGCTGACTTTCTCTGTGGGGTTTGTGAATGTGCTGGTGTCGATGGATTCTACGATCCGATCCCCAGCCCTGTGCCCACGAACTGAAATGAAGTGACTCGTGTTGACCTGACCCACTTCTAGGGCTTTACCTCTCCAGCTCCTTTGGGGCGGGCTCAGAGTCTCGAAAAACGCCGGGATTGTGAGAGCAAAGGAGCTGAACAGCAAAGGCCGACTGGAACCAAGAATGCGGATGATGGGCAAGAAGAGCTCGCTCTAACAGTATTGGAAGTAGTCTGAGTATAAACTGCAGAGATCCGCAGAGTACCTACAGTTCTATGGGTTGTACCTACTGAACAGGGAGTACCCACTACTGAACTGTAGGCAATTGGGGTCACAGGCCAGGCATGGGCGCAGAAAACCTTCCCGCTTGGGTTGGGAGAATGTTCAACTCAGGAAAATTCAGAATAATTTCAGTCCCCAATCTAAGGCCATTTTGGTACTACTTCCTATATACACCACCATTTAGGGTGAGGTCGGGTGAGGTCGCTTTAAATTGCCCAGTGCAAAATGCCGCCAGCTTTGAGACGCATATCCAACAAGGCTATGTACCTGAAATTATCTTCCAACAAGGACTAGCAAATTTATAATCTTCAAGTTGATCCTACACACTCTACACAACCCTCGAACTTGCACTCGAAGACTAGACCCTAAACCCTAAACCCCAAGCCCCACGAAATGTACCCTAAACTCGAGGCCAGATTCCCCTCACAGCACCTGGTGTCCGGCTCGCTAACTCGCCGCACTGTTACCAGAGCCTTAGGAGGATACCCTAGAAAAGTCCCCTATATATATATGTATATATATATATTAGGGTTTAGGGTTTAGGCCCCTATATAACCGTTTAGACTATAGCTCATATAATCCCCTTTGGGTGGAGGGGACACTCAGGGTAAAGCAAATGTACCAGCCACTTGGTTTGTGCATGCATGCTACAGGTATCCGCTCCAACTCGAGGCTTGGGTGCTACCACACGGCTCTCATCAACGGAGCCGCGCTTATGGTTGAACATTTTTTCCTTCTGGAGCCATACCAGTAGCTGAGGTTTTGCCTGCCAATAAGCAAATCTTCTTGTATGATAAGTTAACATGTCATCAGACCCACAACTATGAAGCACAGACTTGCGAGGGAGCCCCTTGACCCCAACACTGTAGATCGTATCTATCTCCTGTACGGGCCTAAAAGACCATGAATATCGTGATGCCATTTCAGGTCCCTTCTAGGTGCTTTATACTCCACATGGTTGAACTTGAAAATCATGGTCATTTTTTTCTCAGAATTCATGCGCCAGCTAAACATCATTTCCTAAGTGCCTGATCTCCTGCACCTGCCAGCCCAAACTATGTAGTATTTACGTTTTGGGGTTTAAGGTTTAGGTAGCTATATAGTATTTAGGGTGTAGAGTATAGGCCGTAGGGTAGCTATATAGTATATAGGCCTTAGGGTTTAGAGTTTATAGGCTTTAGAGTAGGTATATAGTACATATTTGGGCCCTAGAGTAGTTGCATGGGAACCGTTTTGGGCCCTAAATACTTACTATGTACCTACATGGGCCCTTTGGGAGCATTGTCTACAACTCTATCAACACTGAAAAATGCGGATGTTCAGAACGCTGGGCTTGTGTTCTCCGTTGCACGACTTATTTGAACCCCTGCAGTTAGCTTGGTCTTTGTTTCGGCAACTCATGCTTGGAGACTAAACAAGGCCTCATTGTAATGTCCTTGTCTTGAGAGTAAATGAGGTTTCTCAAGAGTGGAATTCCACACAAGGCAGCAGGGGCCGACTTATGGGTTCCTCCAGGGTTTAGGGTTTAGACGGCTCATGCTGGAAAGCAAGCTAAGCCCTAGGGCTCCAAATGGCCCAATGTAGGTACTATTTATAGACATTGGTGCCCGATGTAGGTATTATTTATAGACATTCAGGGAGAGCTTTTAGCGCTGATGTTGCACCGGGTTCAAACTCTAAACACCCCCCACCCAAAAAGATAGGGGACCGGAAAACAGAGAAACTAAGACTTCCACAATACTCCCGCGGTACGGAGACTGAGGGCCCCCAGAGGCCGTGTGAATTACTTGAAATGGGATGGTTTGGATTCAGTCCTGTATTTCTATGGCCCCCTAGATCATAACATGTTATTCAAGGTCTTCCTAACAATGCCTGACATTGAATAAGGCGGCCGAAACACATTGTTCAAGGCCTCTTCGTTAAAACGGGTGCAGCGGGTCCTAACTTTTAGCCGGGAAGTTAACTCCCTGTGGTCGGGCGAACCAGTAACTGTAACTACCTGAAGAAACCCCATAGTGCAACAAACTGTAATACAACCAGTAACAGAAATATGTACATGTAATATACTCGCAAAAATCGGAGTTATAACAAGATAATCGTGACCATAGTAATAGTAACAATAATCGCTGAATTTCAGGCCCCTATTTCAAGAAGTTGGGGGGTCCCAGGCAGTACCAAAACCCTAAACCCGTAACCATAAAAACCCTAAACCCTAAATCCCTAAACCGCTAAACCTTAAACCCCTAAACCCTGAACCCTAAACCCTATAAAGCCCTTGGCCCTAGACAAGGCCGCATGCTTAAGTAGGCTGGACAGTCACTGAACCCAAAGCAGTGTCAGCCCTGAAAGTCTAGATGCATAGGTTTAGGATTCTAGGGTTTAGGGTTTAGGGTTTTGGGTTTAGGATTTTGGGTTTAAGGGTTTTGGGTTTAAGGGTTTAGGCTTTAGGGCTTAGGGTTTAGGAGATGAGCTATAGTCTAAACTCCTTGGAGGGGCTATATAGGGGATTATATAGGGAACTACTACAGAGACTGCTTGCGAAGGGGGATACTCAGAATTCAGACTATAGCTGAGATGCAGGGTTTAGGGTACAGTTGTCTTGGACCTGCGATGAGACTATACCAGCGCAGGTCTACACGTACTACTACTCGAAACCGACAGACCCAATTATTGAGGCTAGCAAGTGGTAGCGGTCGAGTCGACGCTCCTTTCATCCCCTATTTGGCGTGCTACTGAATTCAAGGAAAATGTCGAAGATCAAACGATTGCTAATACTATTTCCCTGACCATGCATGACGATACAGTAAAACATACCCCGAATCCCTGCTGTTTAACATTCAGGCCCCTACATCCAATCCCTCTAGACTCTATAAAAATCAAGTAAAAACCAAGCTTTCGTTCCATTTTCCACTTGATTTTGCAGATGCGTCTCCAATATTAACCCTCCACCCTAAGCCTGATGCTAGTTGTTGTCTTCTACATTAGGATCTAAGCCTAGTCCCTAAAGGGGTTTAATCAATCAATCCCCTAGAACGAAACAGGGTAGTTAATATAGAGAGTACATAAGGGGGGGCATATTCAGCTTCAGGTCTTCAGGTATAGGTGGAACATGATTATCTGCAATGGTGCTAGCTGCTAGTATGTGCCACACTTCCGTTCGAACAAATGAAGTTGTTGGCCTGCCGAAGAGCAACCCTGACGCGCCGACCCAACCCGTCACGAATCAGAAGCCCTAAGCCCTAAACCCTACCTGGGAATCCAAACGGCCATTTATAAATGGATGTTTGGGGAAACGTCCACTCTTGCAGGAGACGTCCACTTTTGCCCAAACGTCCACTTCTGATATTGTGTAGCAAGCCTGTTCAGCTTTGATTAAGCTTTAGCTCAATGTTGCGAGGACTCTATGCGTCAGCATAGAGCAGTCAGCCAGATTGAAGCCTGTCAAGGGGTCTGAGGAGGTGTATGCTTCAACTTAATATCAGAACCTGCATCCCTGGCCCATGCTCCATTGATGTCTTCGCTCATGACGGTCATCAAACGTGAGCCCGGCCTGCTTTCTGAGGATTTTACACTCCTTCTGTGCGACCCTAAAGAAGGTTATGGAAATGGTACCAGGCTAAGTTAGCCGAATGCACTTTCATGTCACGGGCTGGAACCTGGTCTACATCAGCTTTTCTCCGACGCCAGGTGATGGAAATCAACCTTGTCCCGCTCATCGGTGCAGGTGCGCCGCCACCCCTGCAACAGGTTTCCGAGAAAGCTGCTGTGTTGATAAATACGGGATGGTAGAAGTACGGGCGCACTCAGGTTCAAGAGTCAAATTTCTTCCTTGCTTCCTGCCTGTGCAATGGCTGACTTCAGCTTTGCAGAATGTCGGGCTATGTGGGACCAACACGTATATATGCGCAGTCGCGCAAGAGCCTTGTCGGTACTTGTGCTAGATGTGAGGGAGAAGAGATGCATCATGCCAACCCTGAAGAACATCAGGCTGAACGCGGATGTGTTGAAACCCTGTACACAAATTATGGCAAAGTACGGCTACATCAAGAAAAGCGTGACCCTGCTGAAGCCCCCCATGGTGACTTTCTACAAGGATCAGCTGGGTGAGGAGGTAAAAAACCGGCCGGACACTGAAGTTAAACTCGATAACAAGGTATCCCAAACGGTCTTCTATGTCAAACGCATGTTGACACAAATCCGGCGGAAGTGGAGCAAAGAAGAGTTCCCAAGGGTCCCCTGAGAGAATTTATACGTCCTTACTTTTCGGGTAGTTAGCAGGCAACTGTTATAAACAAAAAACATGAGCGCGCACAGTACTTCCTAAGTAGCGTTAATTTCCATGCTCAGGATGCAGTGATTCGAGACATGGTCCAGGACTTGCATGAGGCTGAACGAAAGGCCAAAACAGAACCTTGCTACATGGGATTTGGGGCAATTCATTTCTGCTGATTTCTAGTTGTTGCGTGCGTGAAATTGCCATTGAATGATGGATGTGAATTTTATTCAGCTGATATCTGCCCAAGCTAAGACGGGCGCATCCTACGCAAGCCAAGCAAGTGCAAGCGTCGCACTTTAAAAGCAGGCAAAGCTGCGTCAGAGTGTGAGGAAGTGAGTTCGGATAGCGAGGATCTTGAGATGCCCGACTACTCGGACCGCAATGCTGAGAGCCCTCGCGAGGTCTTCTTGAAAGCTCCGCCTCAGGAAGAGCTCGAGAAGGCCTTGGGGTTCCCGCTGGATGAGGTTCGTCTCCGCGAATTCCTTGCTCAGAAGAAGGCAGAGCGAGAGGCTCAAGACATCACGGCTGAGAAAGAGTCAGAGCGAAGGCACTGGTCGGAATGAGGGCAAAGGTGCGCACACCTTCTCCCAAGGCTCCCGGCCCTTTGGTCGCACTTCCAGCCTGTGGACCAGCGGAGAGTGTGGGCGCAGAGACCATGAGCCCAAACAAGGTGTCCCTGGAACCCCGTGCCCAGCCTACAGAATCCGTGAAAGTACCCCCAGTGACCCCTGCAAAGCCGACCCCCCAACCAGTTTTGGTTTCTCCTTCCACTGAGGACGCTTGTTTGCCAGTTGAAATGGTCACAGTTTCACAGTTCTGGCAGGTTTGCGCACAGTGCATGTATGTTTGAGGTGAGCCACCCAAATTTGATGCACTGCAGCCTTAAATAGCAACCATAAACAGGAGCGACGGCCATCTGGGATGGACATCAAGGGCATCAAGACCATGTTTGCCAACGTGGACCCCGGAGCCCTGCAGAATCTCCTGAAAGATGTTAACTTGAGGTTGCAGCTTGAGCATGCTTAGCCTGAGCTTTCATGAATGTTCCTGACGTGGTGGGTTAAGATCATGTTTCGCCTCGTCAGACAGAATCGGTGCCAGCACTCAGGAGCCAGTTGAAGGCTGACAAGAAGACAGCCGCGGATTCGGGGAAGCACAAGGGGGCCATTCCAAGGAGACTTTCTTTCGGTGAGGCTAGCAGTGCATCCACGGATACCCCAGGCCACAGTTGGAAATTTCGTTGACATGGATGAGGGTTTTGCTACTTTTATGGACCCCATATATGGTTGGGTTTTTCAAGTGGAGGAAAGTCCATATATGATTTGGACTTCGAAAGATATCCTCCATGAGATTCGACTCAAATTGCACGCATGCACGTGGAGGGCTCAAATAAATTGAACGGTTTTTTCTAGAAGAAGCACGCAATTCTAAGTACGCGTCCTAGGCAACATCTATCGATCTTACATGCAGCCCTACCTACGTAAAAATTGTGTAAGATTGCCTTTTCAGGGTTTATAGTGCTTCACATAGGGCCCCAAAAACGCTGGATTCGGGATACTTTGACTTTGTAGTCAGGTGGCTCATTAATTATATGTTACGGGTAGCAGTGGACTTGCACGCAGACTTTTTCTGATTGCACCTGACCCTAACTCCCGCATGCTAGTATTGGCGGAGGCAAAAGCAGCGTGTGCAGGGACGAGCTCGAGACCCAGGCGTGGGATATCTTTGCAGATTTCGGGGACGGAGGCCCTCAGGGTGCAACACTCCAGAAGGAGCAAGTGTTTAACATCGAGGACTCCCCGGAAACCAGAGCAAGAATGATCCCTGTCGATCCGCAGCCCGCTCCTCGCTTACGCGTTGAAGAGCCCAAAGTTTTTTTTTTTTAATGATTTGACTGAACTCGTGCATGCAGCATGACTTATCGTGTGTAATTTCTGCATCCTTTACTAAGCTCCCAGGAAACCTCCATCACGCGGCGAGAGCAGCTCGCCCTTTCTGCGTCCAAAAAGAGCAAGAAGGGCAAGGAGGACGATGATGAGGAGGATGCCGAGGAGAAGCCTGCGAAAAAGGCGAAGAAGGGCGGTGCCAAGTCTGGCAGCAAGTCCGCGGGGAAAACTCCCAAGCCCAAGACAAGGGCTGAAAAGCCAGTGGAAGCCGACGTTGCGGAGGCAGAGGTTGTGGAGACTGCGAAGCATGATGAGTCAACCACTGCCAGAAAGCGGAAGGCGCCTGCCCGAGGCAGGACCCTCATTAGGAAGCACTCGCGCAGGGCAACGATGGCGAAGATGGCCAAGAAGAAGAAGATCACTAAGACTGCTGGCAATGACCATTCCGAGATTCCTGACAAGGATGAGCTTGCCGCGGCTGCTCCAACCAAGCGCCTGATTGGAAAATCCAAGGCCAGGCCTAGCAAGGCTCCCGTCGCTGAGCCGAAGAAGAAGCAGAAGGGTGCCAAGCCAGCCACGACCCACGTGGAGGCCGAGGAAAAGGAGGAGGAGGACGTGAAAGACGATTGGCCGGAGGAGGCAGGCAACGATTACGAGGAGGCCGAGGAGGCCGAGGGCGATGACAATGAGGGCGAGCATGAGGAGGAGCAGTCCGCGCACCCAATCACCTTTGCGCGCAGGTATTGCCCTGCCCGCGCGTACTACAAGGCCAAGTGGGAATCCCTCCGCGTGGCCTACAATGAGCGGGTGCGCCCTTTGGTTTACGGACATGTCAAAATGGAGGACGCGCGTAAATCATTTCATGTACACTTTATCTCGCATCTTCTTTTCAAACCCTCTGCAACCTTAAGATTCCGAAGCAGGATGCCTTTTGGCGGTTTGTCACTTCCAAAGACGAAGCGCGCGGCAAGGACAAGATGAGTGCCGGGAGCTGGGAAGCCGTTGCTGAGCAGGGTGCTTGGGAGTTTTTGAAGGACGCGTCCATCAGCATCCCGCCTTCACACATGTGTCTCTTGTGTTTGTCCATGTGCCACATGACGCGCCTAAAGTAAATCCCGCTGCACGCTCAGGCAAGACATGGACAGACGATGGCAAAAAATTCTTTGCTGGCAAGAAGCGCTACACTCAGGCGCAGGTGGAGGCTTGGCTCTTCAAGGGCTAGACAATCACTGAGTTCATCTTCTACGAACATGTGCCCAGGGCACGTGCTGAGGGTGATTCGAGTGTATGCTTTTGCATGGATGGCAGGGGAAGCTGTCCATTGAATCTGCATTTCAGCTGGCATTCATTGCTAGATTGCTGGCTGTTCTCATTCAACCCTACTCGGGGATGTGCTCTGCAGTTACCTTAACAGACTCGCAACAACACATGAATGCTTTACCTGACCAGCCAGATCTGGCTCACAAGTGGGGCTCAGTCTCCGGGCCTACATGTAAGTGTTCCCGTGCGAGCGATTGACTTGCTGCTGCGACGGCGACAGCCGCTACCAAAAAGGAAGTTTCTGTCACTTGCACTGCGTGGATTCAGCTCTTACGTGGCTTTATATGGCTCATGTGTATAATGTGGCAAAAACTCAGCAAAGAATCACATCATTGCATGGTCTTTGCTTCATGCTCTTGGACTTTCCCGCTTGAACTTACCATCCTCCATAAAAGCCATTGATGTTCCCCCGCGATCAGGCGATGCCTGGATTGGCTTGCCTCGGCGTTCTCGGAAGCGCAGATTCGACTGCCTCGGAGTCAGGCACGCTTGCTTGCTGCCCAATTGGCTTGAGCACTCTTGCGTTCATGGCCCTTATAAAATTTAGCAAGGATGCAGTGCCCTCATGCCGCTTGAGCATATTGACAGATGTCCTTGAAGACCGATGTTGTGTGACTAGAAACCCCATGCAGTCCTGCATGAGCATTGTGGCCATGCGCAAGTGCGAGTGCACGCAGCTGGCAAATTTGGGTTCGACAAGTGGCCCGGCCTTTTAATCAGCATGCAGAAGCGTGCTGCCATAGCGGCGCACAACCTCATGCAACTTCAAGCGCCCAAGGCTTTCTGAGTTTGTGGTTTGGCGGGGGCATCCTTGTTTTAACCATGTTGGAGCTGGATCGGTTGTAAAGAAGATTTACCATTCCTTTCCCACATAAATCTATACATGTAGATTATGGGGGCCTACCCTGGGCATCGCATATTGATTGTAATCAATAAGGTCATAGGTGAGTAGTATTGATGCTTGGCCTTATTGATTTTGTTCGGATTTCTATTGATTAAATCAATAAGGGTGTGGTTTTAAGTTTTATTGTTTTTTTTTGCTTGATTTTTTTGTCA
>CAJNIZ010007593.1:952-12349 GCA_905231905.1 Symbiodinium pilosum
CGGTGCGTGCGGCTCCAGCGCGCATACATGGTCAGCCGCGCTGTCGCCAGTTTTGGGGCTAGGGAACCAACAATCCTGAACCCTGTGCACCCTAAATCCTGAACCTTCAACCCCATATCCTGAGCCCTAAACCCTAAATCCTACGCACTGTAAACCCTAAATCCTGAACCCCAAACCCTAAACCTCTTTTCCCTTCTCCCAGAGCTTAGGCCTTGCTTCACGGTCTGCTTCTATGTGGAGCATCGCATAGGGCATTTGTCGGGCCCTCAAGATTCAGGGTTTAGGGTTTAAGGTTTAGGGTTTTAAGATTTAGGGTTCGGGTTTAGGGATTAGGGTGTTAGGGCTCCGTTCAGGCTTCAAATTTCAGTGCTCTTGGCCAGAGAACAGTCATCTCCCACAGTCCATGTATACAGCGGTAGGGATCACGGACAGAATCCGGCATGACCCTAAACCCTATAGACCCGAAACCCTAAACCCCTACATACCTAAGCCCTTGGAAAGCTTGTGTTATAACATATTTGGAGGCCCATGGGACTTAGTAACTCCTTATGACTGGGCTTATAACCCTACTTAGAATCCCTCTAGATGGGCTTATAGGGGTTACCCCAAGTATAAGTAGGCTATAATCCCAGTTATAAGTAGTTGCTAAGTCCCACGGGCCTCCAAGTACTCTACAGCATGTAGGGTGGCATCCCTAGGACTCGGCATTTCCTAGGGGAGCCGTGGTCTAAAGCCCAACCAAAAGGGTCCAGCGTTCGGTTTAGGGTTTAGGGTTTAGGGTTTAGGGTTTAGGGTTTAGGGTAGAAATACAAAATACTCTCCCCCCCGCCCAGACCTAAATGACAATTGCTAGTTTCAGAATCCCAAAGTATACTGGGCACCCTAAACCCGAAACCCTAAACTCCAAAAAAAGCCTGAAGAGATTCCATACCGTTTCCTAACATACCGTTTCTTGAAGGAGCCCTGTAAGATCAAAGATTCAATATTTTTCCTCCAAAGTCGTTAGCTCGAAAGGCCCCTACAAAAACCACGTACTGCTGTTTAAAAGGGAGCATATGGGTTTAGGGTTTAGTGTTTAAGCGCACCGGTACTTGGGGCGGCGTCCTCTTTCTACCTTCTTAGTGCCTGAATGTTAGATTCCAATTGTGGATGCCCATGTGCTCTCAGCACGCTCATCGTGCATGTGTACTATGTAAGTTAAGAAGTCGCCCTAAACCCTACATCCACAATCCCTAAGCCCTAAGCCGTGAACCCTAAACCATAATCTCTTAAGCCCAAGCCCAAACTCGAATTCCTAAACCTGAACCCTCCAAGTAGCTCACAGCTTTGCAGCTCCTGCATTTGTTAAGGCCAGTCGTGTACCAGCACGCCCACAAGATGACGCTTGCCTAGACTCTGATAAGGTCTGGGGTTTGTTTGTTTCGAGCGCAGGGTGCTTTGGCATAACGATTGCTGCATAGCAAGGGGAACTATTCACCAACAAATTAGAGCCTTCAAGCCCTGAGCCAGAAACCCGATCCTAAACCCTGAGCCCTAAGCACCACCCAGTCTGGGTTAAGGGCTCGCGCAGTTTGGGGTTGATAAAGAATCCCTTTCTTTCAGGGGCTTTCTGTGAGGTCTGGTGCTCACTATGGTTTTGGTGATTTGGTGGATGCATATATGTGGGGGCGCCCACTTATATACATCCAAGGGTGGTGCAGACTGGTATCGGGCTTATGTTAGCTTATAGCTTGCCTGGAAGTATATCTTCATGTCTCGAATAACCTGAGATTCTGTGCAGAATAGCTAGGCAGCACCTAAGCCCTAAGACCCTGGCAATTGTTTACTGGGGCCCAGAAGCTTGAAAGAGGCAATATCCTACAGCCTATTTTACAAGTGTTAATGCAGGCAACACCAGAGCTTGTTCAGCACCCGCCATAGCGAAACTGATTGCATACCTCGCATCCTCGAGCAATTCACGTGCATTTTGCTGCATGTTTTGTTGGTCTCAGGTACTTAGCCTCATGCAGGACTTATAACCCGTCAGTAATACGCTGGGTACCACGCTGAAGGCATCACTATCTGCACGACTCCACTGCTTTTGATGCACACATCTATGGCAGCGGCATGAACGAGGCATTGTAAGTAAGTCGAGCTAGTCTTCCAGGCTGTGCCGGTTTAGCTACATAGACTTCAAATGCAGGTATTTCCTGTTGTGTCTTGATACATACTTTTTGGTATAAAGGCTTGTTTTCTGTGTCCTGTGGGAGTGGCTCTCGTAGTCAAGGCTGTCCCTGTCATTTAGGGTTTACCCTAACAGTCCAAGGACCCAAATATTGGGGGGGGGTTTTAGGTCCCAAATACTATAATATCTGGGCCCCGAAACCCCCAAGATTTGGGTCCTTGGACTATTTGGGACCTAAAGCCCCCAAAATTTGGGGTCCTTGGATTCTTAAGGTTTAGGGTCCCTGCTATAACCTATCCCTGAGGCTTTCGAAGCTTCCCTGCAGCTCACACCCGAATCCTATCATGCACAGATCCCTGGATCTGAAGGTGGCAGCACCCTGAAAACCCGCAAGCTTATAATTCTAGTACACTCCCCCAAACTAACATGGAAACCCATATAGTACCCTTTTAGAAGTACTGTAGTCTTTATAGGGCCCTTTTTGGGTTTCCATGTTAGTGGCTAAGCGTACACTCATAAACGTTCCTGGACACCTGACTTGGTTACCCAAACAATGGCGCTGCTTGAGCCCAAACTGGTATGAAATCATGGGGAAGTAGACCTGACTTGTAGCTACTAGTTCTCCGGGAAGAAGGTCTGAGCCCAAAAACTCAATGCCAAGCCCTAAACCGCTAAACACACACTCTGTACCAGACAGCTTGGGCATTTTGTGTGGCCAAATAGGATTACGGAGGACGACCATGCATGCATTTCCCCAAAACAAGTTGTAGGGTTGGCGGTCCAGGATTCAGGGATTAGGATTTTGCGCTTAGTGTTTAATCAGGGTTCAGGGTTTAGGGTTTATGAGGGGGTGGTTCCTAAACCGTTTAACGTAAACCATCCAATCACCTCAGCACTGTAGAAGGACTCCCCACCCAACACAGCAAACAGCCTCGGAGGAATGATCTGATTATTCCAGTACTCATGCCACCGCCGACAGCTGTGTACCTAGACCTCTATACCCTACCCCTTTGTCTGTGTATTTCATTTTCTATAAAGACAATACTAGACATTAAGTTGGTGATCTTAAAAGAGTGTAGGGGATAGGGGTCTAGACATGAGGACTGCAGCTTTTTGTTCACCCTGGAACCCTGCAATGGAGTTCTACGCTCCAAAGACCTCAGATCTCGGAGCTGTGCAGCTTACCACAAAGCACAAAGGGTTTAGGTCAAGGGTCTGGCATTGGTTAGCACCTTGACTTGAAGGATGTAACATCTAAATGGCAGAGCACAACACTTGAAGCTAGGCCCCTGTCTAGATAGAAGCATGACCCGCTAAAAAGTTGATTCCGGAAAGGCTCAAAGCAGCAACCTGCTGTTCCCAAATCCCAAACTCGTTGCACGCAGCAGGAACATCATAAACGCTCAGCGCTTGCACTCTTCACCTGAAAATGGCAAGCCAACCTACCCTCATAGCAATTTTACCCCGAGGTGGTAGGAATTTCGGGGCAACTAGACCAAGATTGTCTGGGTTGCTGTTAAGGAAATTAGATTAAGTTACTATATTGGGGAAACCTTATTATTTACTATATATACCCATTATGGTAACCCTAACCTCTAAACCCTAAACCCTAAACCCATTATGGTAACTTAATTTAAGCTCCTTAACAGCAACCCAGTTGTTGGTAACGGGCTTTCCAGGTAGAGGCTCTGAGCCGGAAACCCTAAACTTCCTAGGTACCCCACTGGGACCCCTGTAGTGCCCTTTTGCCCTTTTTATTTTGGGTCTCCTTATTAAAACTGAAGAGTAGGAAAAAGGGTACCCTGATTTAATAGTTATTAATGGGTTACTGGGGAACCTAGAAACCCAAACCTGAAACCCTATAAACCCTAAACCTCCAACTTGTTGCAGGAGTTCTTCTGGATTCTGGCTGAAACCCTGCCGTGCCCGAAGCTCAGGGTTGACTGTATCTCATGAGAAACTCATGAGTACTGTTGTAGGTTTTACGGTTTAAGTTTTTAGGGTTAGGGTTTAGGGCCTAAGGCTTAGGGTCTAGGGTTTGGGGTTTAGGGTTAACCATTTTCTGTGATGAGCCTTTTGTACTCTGTTCTTTGCAGCCTGGTACTCCCCGTTACATCGGGTGAGTCCCTAAGTGCCGTCACTTCATGAGGCACCAGGTCTTCCTGTCTGAAACCCATACTTTAGGGTTTAGGGGTCAGGGGTTATAGGGTTATTGCCAAGGTCTCAAATAATATGGCTTTAGGTCCCAGATGCCATGATCTGAGTGGCCTTTGGGACCTAAAGCATCCAAGGACCATCATAAGAGATCGATTCCAAACCCGCCACCCGGAGCACTTAAGCGCAAACCCTAAGTCGTGAAGTAGGGTTGTTGTCATGGACTTTGGTGAGTGTGTATGGGGATTCTCCAACATTACCGGTACTTGTTGGGCTACCATATAAGGTTTCTTCTGAAGTTTGGTGAGGGTTTGTTTGTTGGTAGCTTGGGGACCACAAGTTTTACTTAAAACCCTAATATATGACCCTACTGTAATATAGTAGTTTCCATTTTATTTTCCATTATCCCAATATACCTATAAACCCCTTAAACCCTAAACCCTAAATCCTAAACCCTAAATACCCTAAGTTCTAAACCTTAAGGGGGCGGTCATGAGGAGGGCTTCCCAAGAGGACGATAAGCACAGCCACCTTCAGGACCCAGTCAAGGGTTTAGGGTTTAGAGTTTAGGGTTTAGGGGTTTGGGGGTTTGGGTTCAGGGTTTTCGTTTCAGGGGTTTTGTTCCGAGGACATCTGCAGACTTGTTCATATGACCTCCTTGGCCGACGCCTAAAAGTTCAGCCCAGCTAGATCTTTGACGAGTTGGTGGTCCCTTTTTTTGTGAATTTCTGTTTCAGGTGGAGTTGCATCGAATCCTTCATCCTGACAATATCTTGGGGTCATGTTAAGTTATATAACAGTCATAGATAGGGAATACAGGAAGAGACAACAAGAGATAAACCTCCAGACCTCGTACCCCAAGCCCCAAACCCAGTTGAGCAGTATTTTATTTGGGGATACTATGGTACCCAATCTAGAGTAAGATTATATCCTCCTTTTGGGTATAGTATTCTATATAAGGAATATTTTCTTACTGGGTTTAGCCACCAAAAAACACTACTCACTTGAACTATGATGGAAACTCGTGCATCATGAGTAGTTATTTGCACGTTGTGGCCTGGCCTGAATATACCCAAACCAATCTTAAGCAGCTAGACCCAACCCCTCCAATTCCTTAGACATCAAAGCCCTGAAGGGCCAGACGACCCATACCTTAACTTTATAGGGCTTTAGGGTTTAGGGTTTAGGGTCCTTAACCCCGAAGCCCGAAACCCTAAACCCTGTTGCCTAGGCCTCTTGGCGCCTACTTTGTTCTTCCCTTACTTCCTGAACCTGGACACGTTGTATTCGTGGGGGCACTCGGTACTTGCGCGGACTTGGTAGGTAGATTTGGTGTTTCCCAAAATTAGGGGTACCTCTTTGGGGGTCCCTATAATAAGGATTATACTATTTTAGGGTCTATTTTAAGGTCCCCCTGTTTAGGGAAACTACTAATTGTAACGCCTAAAAGCTATCTGAGAACCTCGGTTGTCCCCATTCTTGACCTGACTACTAAGCCCCCCTGAGCCTCCATATAAGGATTAGGGCTTCAGGCTTCATGCGTTAGAGCTTTGGACTTCGAACTTCACGTTTTGGGGGTCAGTGTAGGTTTTAGTTGGAGAGTGCTTTCGGGGTGTGGGATCCTACTGCTGAGACAACAGGGGGACACTAACATAGAAATCCTCGACCTGCTGAGTGGCTAAATCGCTTACTTTCGTTCCCAGACGCAGGCCATAGAACTCTAAACCCTACACCCAAAACCCTAGACCCTAAAGCCTAAACCCTAAACACTGACCCCTAAACCCTGAACCCTTAACCCTGAACCCTAAACCCTTAACCCTAATTCATTGCTAAATGCTCTTGCTGTTAGCCTCTGGGTTGATCTTCGAAGGTTTAGGGTTCAGGGTTTAGGGTGAAAGGTTTCAAGGGTTTAGGGTTTAGGGTTCAGGGTTTAGGGTTAAAGATTTAAGGTTTAGGGTTGACAGACTTTGTGGATTAGTGCTTGGATTCCTAGTCCCGCTTTAGTAGATACAATATGGAATTCCTTTACTCCTTGGGAATTTGCTTGGACCTTAGACCCTTAGTCCTTTGTGATTCCCTTATATTCCTATTATAGGTAATTAAGGGTTAACTCTTAGTAGGGGTCCTAAGTGGCAATTTGTTTAAAACCATAAGAGAGTTTAGGATAGCTTATGGCACCAACCTGGTTGGGCACTTAGAATGCACGGTTTAGGGTTTAGGGTGCTATAACTGGGGCTGTAAGTTTGTCTAGATAACATTTCTATCCGCAGTTGAGACCCTCAACACTACATCCTGCTGTGGATAGAGGAATTGTTGCACTTAGTGACTTCTACTCCAATATCTGCAGTACTTTGGGGATCCTCAGAAATGCAAGGTCTCCTTCATCTTACAGTACTTGGCGCAAAGGTCTTGGACCAACAAGTCCTCTCATACTCGGACTGCAGACGACAAGGCCAAGTCAGTATCAGTCAGTTCGTACAGGGAGGGGCCGCTTAGGGTTTAGGCTTTAGGGCAGGCCCCTAGCTTAAGTATAGTTACATAACTAGTGGGCACAAGACGGTTGGATGCCATCATCATGAGAAGCCTGGCACAAGTACGAGATATCAGGGTTTAGGATCTGAGGTTTAGGGACACATACTTGATTTAATTCATTGCCATTATCATGGCTCTAGAATCTTTGTATGACTATGGTATGGGTTATGGAATTCCCTAAATACGCCTCAACGTCTTACTGGTAATAATTTAGGCCCCTACATTGCCCAATCCCGTCATGTAACCCCAACATAATCCCCAGTTCCCCTTTCAATGTCCATGTTATCTTGGGATGTGTTTATTCTATTCTTGGTAAATCTTAGGCCCCTAAACCTTGAACCATATATAAGTCTATATACCTCTGTATGACCCCTATAACCCCTTAGAGGCCCTCGAGCTGCTTTTGTCTGGGGTTAAGGGCTTAGAGGGCTTAACCATTTCATACGAACATTAGACCTCCCCCCCCTCGCTCCCTTATATGTCCCCCTATCTATATTCAAGGGGAACAGTATATTAGGGCGTGGGGGCTGCCCAAGTTTGGCATGAAAGAATAAGTAAGGAATGGAAAAAGACCATGGAAGTTAAGCTGCTGTGATATTCTTTGGGGGTTCGCAATTTTGGAGAATTGGTAGTTAGGTTGCAATGGAGTCATAAGCCGGACAACCGCAACAGGGGACTCAACATCCATGCAAATTTTCAGCGCCCTAAATGCTAAACCCTAGACCCCAAAGCCTGCGCAATGTCATTTGGGACGGTGCAATTTCCTCAGTCCCTAAGCAACCCCTACACCCTTGAACGTGGTTTAGCCCTACAAACCCTAGGGTTTAGGGTTTAGGGTCAACCCTAAACCCTTAAATATGGGTTCCTACACCCCAAGCCTTAACCCTGGCTTCCTCATCCCCACAGCCTAAACCGTGGGTTCCAAGGCCCTCAACCAAAGACGCACGGCAAATGTTTCGGATCCTATGAGCTATAGTCTAAACTCCTTAAAGGGGGGGTTATATAGGCATTTAGGTTTCAGGGTTTAGGGTCTTCACTCCGTAAAGGGGGTTATGTAAGCATTATATAGGGAATGATTGTAGGGGGATACTAAGAGTTAAGGCAATGGCTCATATGATGCAATCAGGACTTTGTGAATCTCAACCTAAACTGCATACTCAGGATAGGGTGGGTCATGTCACGCTGAGCTTGCTTAAGCGGCTATTAAAAGTCTTAGTACCTATGTTGGTAACATTTACTGCAAGGAGGGAGTGTCCCCCAGAGGCCTCTTACCGGGTTTAGGGGTTTAGGGTTTAGGATTTAGGGGCTTAGGGTTTAGGGCTTATGGTTTAGGGTTCATTTCATGCATCCTAATCCCTAAACCCTAGCCGCATGGTTGTCCTGGGCAGAGGTGCATTCTAAGAAGCAAGCCGGTTCCCCTACAGCACAACAACAATGTCATAATCATTTTGAAGCCCCAAGCCCCAATTGTGGGATCCGCACCCCCAAATCGTGTGCAGGAATTTGGTTTTACAGACGAGGCCTGTGCAAGCTGGGTTTGCCGTCTCAGAAATGAGTAGTATTCCCAATATTGGAGTACTACACTTTGATACTTTTTTGGTTCCTGGGTTCTTATTATAACACCTTATACCTAAAAAGTCTATGTTTTTTTTTCCGGTGTGTACTCCAAACTGGGGTAATTGAGGTGCCAAAAAGATGTTTTAGTTTCAGGTGTTCTCAGGAATTTGTATTCTAGGACTTGGAACCAAACAAATATTTGTTGGTCTCAGGTCCAAGGTATATGGCTTAGGGTCGTAAGAGCTATGCACCAAAGCAAACACTTGACCCAAAAAGTGAGGAGGCCGTAATAGTCATGTGATAACTCGAGCTACCCAGAGGGTCCACATATACAACGATTAGGGAATTGGGCCCATAATTCCTTCTATAGTATGGTATTTTGGGGCCTAATTCCCCAATAGTTGTATACATGGACCCTCTGGGTTATACAGATGTTTGATTCTTATACGGATCCTCTCCCCCATATCCCTCTAAGCGTGAGTTAGTAAACAAGGTTCAGAGGAACTTTGGCTGCCCCTGCAAATGCAAACTTGTGCAGTCTTTTGTTTCCAATGACAAGTGAGCTGGAGCGCCCTACCCGGAGATTCGACCCTACAACCCTAAACCTTAAACCCTACTTGGATGCCCATGGGACGCCCATTTAGGGGGAATATACATAGGGTTTAAAGCTTAGCTATAAGTGGTTACTAGTTACTAAGTCCCATGGGCCTACAAGTAACACCCCCCCTATGATTCCCCCGTCAGGACCCACAGTGAAAGCCGATTCAGCGAGTTAGAAGGTTTCAATGCCCTGAGGTTTTAGGGTTTAGGGTTGATAGGGTTTACAGGGTTTAGGGTTTATAGGGTTTAGGGTTTAGGGTTTGTAGGGTTTATAGGGTTTAGGGTTTAGCGTTTAGGGCATCCTGGTATGTCCTGAGCCCTATGTCGTAGCCCGCCTGTTAATATCAGCAACCCTCCCTGAGTATAGCATGCAATGATATCGTAAAACCATGGTCCCCAAGTATTAGGTATCTAGGGTCATGCAAGAATTTCATCATCAACCGTATATACGTTCTTTAACCCACCTGCAAATCGGTCAGTTTCTGGCCTTTGTCACCTGGCGTGGATTTAAGAGTTTTCTCGGCACGGCTCCCTATAAGCTATGCTTCCCCTAATTGGAGGGTCATCGAGACTTGGTAAGCAGGTTTACCCCAAACCCTAAACCCCAAATCCCAAACCCTGAACCCCAAACCCTAGACCATAAACTTGGGTTGCTATGGCCTATAGCTGTTTAAGGATGATCAATCCCCACGAGGCCCACCGCAAGTATATAGTATAGTAGATGCCTGGGGCCTCAAAAAGTTAAGGTTCGCAGATCGGTGGTTTCATGCCCAAGTATATGCCAGACGTATGGTCTCTTTAGGTTCCAGGAACAACAAGTTTAGATTTAGCAGTTTCTAGAGAGTGCCAACGGTGGGAGGCTGATATGCTTGTGTCTGCATGTGGAAACCCCGCTGCCCTCACCGAACCCACCCTAAGCCCTAAACCCTAAACCCTAAACCCGATTCAATGTGACTGTCAGCCAACTCATGCGGCTCTTTCTCAAAAAGTCGGTCTCCTTATGTGCAATGGTAAAGGGGATAATATGGGGGTTTCTCAAAACTAGGGGTACCTTATTGGGGGTCCCCATAATAAGGACTATAGTATTTTGGGGTCTATATTGGGGTCCCCCTATTTTGGGAAACTACTATATAGGGGAGCATTATAGGGCTTATTAAGGCGGATACGAGGAGTTTTAACTATAGTTCTTATGTTTCCCAAAGTCCAAAGCTCCTTTCTATTCCCTGGAGGTCCAAGTCGCTGTTCAAGAGCACCCGCTAAATTGGTACCACTTTTATCACCAGTTGGCGAACTCAGAAGGACGCGAAACCGAGAACGTGAAAAGTCCGTGAACAAAGCATGAGAAAAGCGCGAGAAGAACCCAAACAACTGTGAAAACAATGTAGAAACTTGTCAAACTTCTGCTGCTGAAGCATCCGTGCGTTCTTGTCATGACTGCAGGTTTTCTCAGACTTCCCCACGTTAAAGCCATGCTCCCAGTTAAGCGCATTCTTAACCGAAACGACCTTGTAAAGCCACGACTGTGGACGCGTAGGGTATTGGGCGCCCTGGAAATCCATACCTAGATCCGCAAACTATTTAGAAAAAGGACCCTTTCTTCAGAGCTTTGTCCATGTGGACTCCTAATTTCGAGAGCCCCGCATGTCCTGATGAGGCAAACTTCCATGCGGACCACCACACGCTGCACAGGCCCTCCGGCCTGGCCAGCACGTCCTTGGGGGTTCAGGGCCTGTAGTAATAGGAGTAATCAAAACAGTGGTAATGGTACTACTAGTAGCAATAGCATTAATAATAGTTTAGGGTTTATAGCTGGGAGGTTTCTGAGGGGTCAGGGTTTTAGGGTTGCAGGTGTAGGGTGTTGCGCTCTGGGGTTGTTGCTCAGGCTTTTAGATGTTGGGTGTTGGGTTCAGAGTTTAACACGGGTTCCGGGGCTAGGATTGGGCTTTAGGCCGCTTTGGGTGTTGGGTTTAAGTTTTTGGGTTTCGGGTTTTGGGGTTTGAGTTTTTGTGGCATTTTGGGCTCTGGCTTTGGGTTTGGGCCTTTTGGAAGGTAAAATGACAATTCGAAACCACGTAAAAGTGGTAAACGGCCATGATTCTCCAGACTTTAGGCTTCAGCGTTTAGGTCCAGAAACCCTAAACCCTAAAGCCCTAAACCCTAAACTCTAAATGTCCTACTTGTAGGCACACTGGTCTGTGCTAGGGTGTTTACGATCCGTGGCCGAAAATTCTAAAGCCCCAAAACCTGTAATACCACTTCAGGCACCCCCTAAATCCTGCAAGCCTAAACCCTAAACCCCAGAACCCTAAACTCCAGAACCCCCATATAAACCCTTAACGCCTAGACCCTAAATCCCAGAAACCCTGAACCCTTCAACCCCAAACCCTAAA
>CAJNIZ010007594.1:181-15897 GCA_905231905.1 Symbiodinium pilosum
ATGTGAAATAATAGCCCTAAACCTATAGTAATTGCCATAAAGGCCATTATTTTACATACTTTTGGGGTCCAGGTAGGTTAATATCAGGGTTATACAGAGATAATGGAAAATAAAATGGAAACTACCATTTAGGGTTTAGGGTTTAGGGGTTGGAGGGTCAGGAGGGCTTAGTATAAGGGTTTAGGGTTTAGGGTTTAGGGGTGGGAGAAATAGGGTTACTATATGGTATATAAGGGTTCTTAACCTACTTACTAAGTGTCCTTGACCCTCCGAAAGTAGGGTCTCTTGGGTTTTTGTGGTGTTGGGGAGTTTAGGTTTTAGGGTGTAAGGGTCATGATGAGTTGGTGATCTGAGGCCTAGGGCTTATTGGCGGCTTTTGCGTCTGTAACTTGGTTGGGATTTCTCAAGTAATGAGCGAACTTAAAGGACACAGGGGGTCCTGAACCAAAGGTAAGTAAACAGCAAACTCCAGCACCCCACTGAAAACGCTGAACCCTAAACACCCTGAACCCTAGCAGCTTAGACCCTGAACACTAAATCTCAAGCCTATACCTGGTGCACCACGACATGCACGACTATTTCGGTGGTCTAAGGAGCACAGGGGAGTCCCAGTGAGGGGTTAGACACGGATGCCGTTGAGAAACTTCCATACTATCCAACCCGGAACCCTAACATGTAAGGTTTAGAGTTTGGGGTTTAGGGTCTAGGGACGGGAGGTTAAGGTTTAGGGTTTAGACCCTAAACCATAACCCTGAGGGTCCAAATTACCCTATAATCATATACTTGCCCATCACCTCTACTATAATTACTATTACCCAAAACCCAAGTACTTAACTATTGGGTACTTGGATCCATTGGGTAAGCCTGAAACCCTAAACTCATAAACCCTAAACGCTAGATGCACCATCGAGAGACAAGACCTTCTTTCTTCAGCTCTTCGTGGGGCCGGACCTCCGCGAAAGCTCCGCAAGAAGGTCGACATGGGGGTTTCCCAACACTTATTGGTACCATTTTGGGGGTGTCTAAAATGAGGACTATAGTATTTTGGGGTCTATATTGGGTTCCCCCTACTTAGGGAAACTACCACATGTTGAGGCTTCTACACCCTAAACCCTAAACCCTGGAGGTCTAGGGCTTAGGGTCGCAAATCGTGTTTACGTGTACCCTAAAATAGGTAAAACACTGGGCCAAGAGGCATGCAATAGGGGTTACCATAGGGGTCATGGGGCTCTAGGAGAGCCTCGGGAGTTGAGTAGGGTTCAGGGTTTGGGGTTTAGGGCTGTGGTTTAGGGGGTGAGGGCTGCTTCATGGCTTGATAATTCCCTAGAAGTCCAAGGACCCAAATAACAGGGTTTCAGGGCCCAAATAACAGGGTTTAGGGTTAAGGGTTCGAGGACCCAAATCATAGGGTTTTAGGGCCCAAATACGATAATTGTCAGGGTATCTTTGCCCTCTACCCCTATTAGTCCTGGGACCCTTAGGGACCTTTTCCGTGCGCGAGGCTGTGGCACAAACATTGTGCTTCAGTCAGGCCTGCCATGTACCACTCTACATAGCCACATGAATTCAATAAAGGTTTAGTGTTTAGGGGTTTCAGGGTTTGGGGTTTTGAGGGTTTTAGGCTTTTGGGCTTTTAGGGTTTTGGGTGTTTTGGGTTTTGGGTCTACGGTGGATACCAAAAAGCCTGTATGACCCTAAGAACGAATGCATTGGGAATTATGGCAATTACTGAGTATCAGCAACATTTAGATACTCACCACCCGTAGCTTTTTAAGTCTCCGCGGCAAACATGTTGCTCATCGCATACTGACCCGGCTAGGTCTTCCTAAGCTTCCAAATTCAAATACTCAAAACCCGCATAAGAACCTAAGCTTAGTATCCAACCTGCTACAGCCCTAAGATTAGTGCTTAGCTTAAAATTTACTTCTACGGCTTAGGTTGTGCAAAGACCTTAAACTTTACACCGTAAACCCTACGTCCTAAACCTCAAACGATCAAAGACTTCCCTTAACGTTCGTAACCTCTGGTCTTGGGTCCCACCCTTCTTAAGGGCCGTATTCAATGGTTTGGAGGCCAAAACCCAAGGGTACAAACCCTAAGGGTACTAACGACAACTCCCTGCAACCATGGCCATTTTGGAGGGCCTTCGCCATGTCCAAGAATGCATCCAAAGGCACAGTGTACCTGGACCATGTTGCTTTTTTGGGGGGGGTTCAGGCTTTGGGGGATTAGGGTTTAAGGTTTAGGACTTGGGGTTTGGGCGATTAGAGCTTAGGGCTTCGGAGAGTAGGCTTCTGGGTTTAGGGTTTGGGGGCTGATATGGCTTCCTGCAACATACGGTTTGCAGGTCTGAGTGTCGGCTTCTGCGTTTCCGTGTTTGATTTAAGCTCTTTAGCAGACCTACATCCAAAATTTAGCCATTCCTCCGATCTGCTCAGGACTGACTTGGGCTTTGTGGGGTTTAGGGTCTAGGGTCTTGGGTTTAGGGTTTAGGTTTTTAGGGCCTTTGGGGGGAAGGTAGGTGCTTAGGGGCCAAGGTTGAAGCTTCCCTTACGGAGGTCAAGTAGGGCCACGCTGCTATCAGTTTCCTTGCTCTTTTGCAGCTGACTCTCCCTTATTGGTCATGTTTAGGGCCTAAACATGAGCAATAAAGGAGAGTCAGTTTAGGCCCCTGTATTACACAGGAGCTTCCGGGTAGGGGGAGGGAACTATCCCTAAGGGTCCAAGACCTAATAATCATATACGTACCCAAACCTTGTAGTACAGGTTTAAAACCTGTACTACATTTACTATTACCCAAATCCCTAGTACCTAATTATTAGGTACTTGGACCCTTAGGGTATGTAATTATTCCGGAGCTCTTAACCTTAAACCCTAAGCCGTGCTGGCCAGGATGGGAGCGTTAAAGGGTTCATGTTTTTTAAAGCTGGCTTTATAGTCCCCCTTCAGTAGATAGAATATGGCTTTGGGTATATTATAATAAGAGCCCCATATACCCCATATTCTATCTACTTAAGGGGGACTATAGGTTTTAAGGTTGTTAGGTTTAGGATAACTTTAGTTTCGGGTGTAGGGACCAGGGTTTGTCATTTTGAAGTATTCATTAGAGACTATAGGATATCAGTGGGTAGTATAGTTTGGGTTTCCCTCTCCTAGCTTTGGGATTTTGAAAACGAAGAAACAAGGGAGCTCAATAACAAACAAGGTTCTCAACCTGATGTCCTATTGGGTCTAGATAGTCTAATTTCTTTCCAGGTTAGGCGGGCCCCCCGTCTTTACACGTGGTCCAGAAAGTAAGACACAAGAAACAATGCAGTTCGTTTCTTTGTGGCTTCCAAAGAACTACTGTAAGGATCCGTGCTCGGGAATGTCTATGATAAGCACTAACATGCTTGGGAGCATGCAAGGGGTGCTCTCGTTTGTGGACCAAACATATGGACTGTCATGTCCAACGTTCAGCCTGCAAAAAGACTTCCCCAACGCATCACCATCACCCAGCATCTTGTACCCCTGAATCCTGAGATTTACAATCATCAGCTCGCAGGACCTTAGGTCGGCCGCCTGACAAGTCGTAGCTTGATTCGGCGTCTTGCCAGTCATCATGATCCTTCCGAAGCCCTGAACCCTAAATTCCAAACATTCACCTGATCTCCAAAACCTGGCCTATGCCTCCTTGCCACATGAGGGGTTTAGGCTTTCTAGGGCTTAGAAAGCAGGGTCTGCAGTGAGCCGGGAAAAATAGAACAATCAGGACTTGGAGAGATGCTACAGAGTCCCTGTAGCCCCACCATCCCGGCCTATAGAGCCCCGGATACTTACCCTAAGGCTCCAAGTACCTAATTATCATATACTTACCCAAAACCTGTGCTAGAATTACTCTTACCTAAAACCCGAATACCTAATTTTTGGGTACATGGACCCTTTGGGTTACAGGACCCGCTATATGGAGGAACCCAAGTCCTGAACCCAATCCCTGCACCCCAAACCCCAAGACTCCCTCAACGCCCCTCAACTGGGGCTTGTCGATACCAGCCGGGTAGCATGGGATAGAAGATTGGCATTGATGTTGCTGCGGTGCCACCTTTCGATCGCTGAGCCTGACGGCTTTAAGATCCAGGGTCTTCAGGGTTGGTTTAGGCTTTGTTTTTACAACTTGGTTTAGGGTTTGAGGCCTTAGGATTGAGGGTTTAGGGTTTAAGGTTTGAGGTTTAAGGGTCAGGGGCCTGCAAAAGATCTCTTAACTGCAGTCAATATTTCCCTTAAAACCAATGGACCCGGTTCCTATTTGGGGAAGTAAGCTCCTTCACCCATGCAGTCCCGAATGAGGTGAACCCTCCGGCTTCCCAATCTAGACCTATAGTAGACAATGCCCATAAACGTCCCCTGGACTCCTAAATGCTCCAAAAATCACACCTGGGAACGTAGGGTTTAAGGTTTAGGGTCTCCACTCCAAGCCAGAGCCCTTCCAGCTGTATTTACCCAAACCTTGGGTCATTTCCCCTTATAGTCGCAGATACCGAAATGGGTAGTAGGGTAAGCTACTGTAAGGGGGAATGATGCAACCTAAGCCACTAAACCCGGAACCTTGTGTAGTGCCTCTAGCTCACAGATCCCTGCCTGACCCTAGTACAAAACGAAAGCACAGCAAAAAAAGGCATGACCCTAGCATACGATCATACCATCAAAGGAACTTGAGGTTTCCTTCAGGGCTTCTGGTTTAGTTCCACTATTGGGGACAATATCCCGCAAACCCTTTCCATTCCCTGAACCCGAACACTGCTGTGTTTCAAGACCTTTGCAGTATGTTCCCATGCCGAAGCACTTAGCCGAATGATCCTGATCCTCAATCCTGAGCCCCAAATGAAGCCCAAGGCCTAAGCACTTTGTTTGATGCTTTCCAGGGATAGGGGAAGGGCCAATCTAGACCCCAAAAAGCTAAACTCCTTGTGATCTGTATCCCGCGCAAAACCCCTAGTTTGGAAAACTCCCACTTAGGCTCCAACAGTGCGCCTATGCAGCCCTATATGTCCCCATGAGCCACTGCTCAACCATTCACAGCCTTGCATCCTAAACCCTACAATCTAAACCTTATCCTACACCCTCACCCTAAACCCTACAGCCTAAACACTAGACCCTGAACCCTACACCCTAAACCTTCTCCTACACCCTAAACCCTAAACCCTACGCCCTAAACCTTATCCTTTAGGGTTTAAGGTTACCCAAACCCCAAAAGTATGTAAAATAATAGCCCTGAACCCATAATAATAGCCCGAAAGGCCATTATGTTACATACTTTTGGGGTCCAGGTACGCCCTAAACCTTATCCTTTAGGTTTAGGGTTATGCCTATGATGCAGCCTTGGCATGCTCTTCGAGTGCCGTCGGCGCTTTGCAGCGAAGACATCGCATGTCAAACCTCCTACGAAAAGACCTACGGCGAGGACCAAATGGACCACGAAACTTAGGGTGTATAGGGTTTAGGGCTTAGGGGTATAGTATTATAGTGCTAAACCATAAACCCTTAACTCTCGAAGCCCCGTAGTGTGATCCCAAAACTTAAGCCCCGGCCCAAACCTTTCCACGGAAAGCTTATCGTCTTAGGAGCCTTAGCGTATACTCATCATTCAGGCTTAGGATTTGGGATTTCGAGTTTAGTGCTTAGGTCGATACGTCCTACTACCTTGGGCCCTGAAGCCCTAAACCCTAAACCCTGAATCCTAATGCACTACCTATTCCAGCCGCGGTTCGTTACTATGGAGTACGGAGATGGACCACGCAACTCAGGATTCAGGGCAAAGGCCTAGGATTTAGGACTTCAGCTAGACAGGGGTATACCCTGAGGGCCGGACCCAAATAAAAGGGTCTTAAGGCCAAAATGCCCTGAATATTTTAGTATCTGGGCCCTAAAACCCTATTATTTGTGCCCTTGGACCCTTAACCCTAAACCCAAAGCCCCATGATTTGGGCCCTTGGACCAGGGATAGCATGAGACATTACGTGCAACATGCAAGGGACTGTATTTTATAAGCTGGCTAGAACTTGAGTGTCATCCTACCTAAGCCCTAGACCCTAAACGCCAAAAGTCTGTAAAATAATAGCCCTAAACCCATAATAATAGCCACAAAGGCAATAATTCTACATACTTTTGGGGTTCAGGTAGACCCTAAACTCTGAATCCTAACTATCCGGTTCGAGGGTCCGTTAGGTCCTCCAAGCGCAGGGTGGGGCATTTTCTGCGCGAGTCCATGCACCAAGGGTGGTTGGCATCGGCGTTTTGGGGGTTTTAGGGTTTAGGGTCTGCGGTTTAGGCTTTAGGGTCTCGGATTACAGGTTTGGGGGTTTAGGGTTCAGGGTCGGCTATAACTTATGCAAATCTAGTCCCGCATAGCACAGTTCACTGCCATTTTCATGTCTGGAAGCAATACGGGATGTAGGGAGTAGAGATTAGGGTTTATAAGTTTAGGCTACAGGATGTAGGGGATAGGGTATACCTAAGCCCCAAAACTATGTGAAACAACAACCCTGAACCCATTATACTAGCCATAAAGACAAATTGTTTACATACTTTTAAGGTCCAGGTAGTGCTTAGGTACAGGTAGGTAGTGTGGGACTCTATGAGGCTAGGATTCGTTCGGAATGCGGCTGTGCAGCATGGGTAAGGTAAAGGGACTCTACTGGGAACCCCAAACCGGGAACCCCAAGAATATAGTAGGTATATAGTAGGAATATACTTACCAGGGTCCTTATATTCCATTATATACCTGCAATATTCTTGGGGTTCCCTATTTGGGGTTCCCAGTAGAGTCCCTTTATAAGGGTCAGATTGGGGGCTCGTGAGTCATGATCTCTGTAGCCCCCGTAAACCCGAATGGCTAATCCTGATAGTCCAAGTAGCTAGAAACCATATACTTACCCAAAACCTGTACTATAATTACTATTAACCAAAACCCAAGTACCTAAGTATTGGGTAATTATATACATGGACCTTTAGGGTAAGCCCTACTCAGGAGACTACGGGTCTAGGTTGGCCTGGGGGTTCGGGGCTTCAACTGGTTCAGGGCGAAAGGCCACACCCTGCACAGAACCCACGATGAGGGCTCAACGCTGCAGCAGAAAGCTCAGCTCAGCCAGGAGGATTGCGGCTGTTTCAAAGGTTTTGGGGTTGAGGAAGTTGGGATTTGGAGGGTTGTGGCGGTCGGGTGGGAAGAAACAGGGATCAGGGCATAGACATGAAGCCTGAAGCCTAAAAGCTCTCTGGACACGAAATGACCTGCACATAATGTGAAAAAAACGCCCCAAAGCAAAGTTAATCAAGTAGCCGGACAAACTCCTGTATGCTAGTGTGGGCTCATGCAAGATTTGTGTGCATCATCCGTAGAGGATCAGCAATTTGAGGTAAGTATACTTTGCATGGTACTCTGGACTGAGCACCTCAGCCCAACATGTCCTTTAGATACTTGGGGATCTCTCAAACCTCCTAGCTACCCCCTTTCTACCCCACACACCACTGAAGTAGTGCCTAAACAAAACTGCTTTCAACAACCGTCTTGTTCACCCTTGTCCTGGATTTCGGGCCATTACTTACCTACTGTTGAAAGGCAGGTAGGACCCTTGACAGCCAAAAGGAGGGGGCTGTGAGAAAGCCCACATATGATCAAGCCGCTGCTCAACCTCTCGCACATGAAGGTTTAAACACATTCTTTTCGCGACGCTAAACCCTAAACCAGAAATCCTAAACCTCGTGAACCTAGGGTGTAGCGCCTGGACTTGTATAAACGAGGGCCCCAAGCCCTGAACCCCAGGCGTAGGGTGTAGGGCGCTTGGGCTATGGGACCGTGTTGAGCCAAGTCAGATGATATTCCTCTTAGAGAATTTACAGAGCCACAAGGATGGTATTTTGGGGCTTAGGGTTTAGGGGGTTGAAAGTGTTGGGCACTAGGGTCCAGGTTATCATCTTACTTCTTAGTGGGGACCTTTATGCCCTCAACACAGGCCAAACCCTAGACCCTAAACCCTAAACCCTAAACCCTAGACCCTTAAGCTTCAGTTAGCCTGCGGCGCAATCGCCCGGAGGATGTCTCTGGGTACAAGGACCTCTTGCAGGTGTGACCTCTGGATCGGGGTTTTGGGGTTTATAGGGTCTAGGGTTTAAGAGGTTAGGGTTTTGGATCGTTAGGTTTAAGGGTCTGGGAATTTAGGGCTTAGGAAACGTAAGCCCTATAGTCCTAGTCCCCCTTAAGTAGATAGAATATGGCTTTGGTTATGGCTTTGGTTATATTGTAATAAGATCCCCATACACCCTATATTCTATCTACTTAAGGGGGACTATAAACCGGGGCGGGGGGGGGCGTTGAGGTTCCCTAGGAGATCAAGGGGAAGAGGACAGCGGTTGTAGGGGTCGCTTTGATGAGGACCCTACCCTAAGGGTCCATGTACCCAATAATTAGGTCCCTTTAAGGGGATATACAGGGTTTAGGGTTTAGGGTCCATGTACCCAATAATTAGGTACTTGGGGCTTTGGCAATAGTACTAATTGTAGTACAGGTTTTTGGTAGGGATATGATTATTAGGTACTTAGACACTTAGGGCTAGGGGTGCGGCCTTGACTCGCAGAAATGCAACAAAGCTTGATGCAGAAGCCTGAATAATTTCCAAAAATATCGCAAATCATTGTTGAGTAATGATGGTAGAGGGTACCTGAAAAAGACCTCAGCATGATGTTGGCAGTTCTTGCCCCTACTTCACAAGAGTAGTGCTTTCTTGGTGGTTGAACCTAGCACAAATAACCCCTCTATAATCCCAGCTTCCATTTCATTGTCAATTTTCTTTTCCATTTGATTCTCCATTGTAGGGCCCTAAACCCTATATGAGCTACTGTCTAAACTCCTAGTATCCCCCTTAATAACCCCTATAGTAGTCCCCTATATTGCCCCCCTATATAATCCCCCTTTGTTTAGACTATAGCTCATATTGGGTACCACGGTATCCCCAAATGAAATACTACTCGCAAGGGTTTCAGCTGCAACTTGGGTCGAGGCTGATAAAAAGATCAAGGCTGCGACTGCGGCTCCAAAAGCTTTCTGAAAGTGGGTTTTAGGGTTGTAAGGGGTTTAGGGTTTAGAGTTAAGGGGTTTAGGGTTTTAAGTTAAGGGTTTCAGGGGTTATAGGATTTAGGGTTTAGAGCTAAGGGGTTTCGGGTTTAGGGTAGGGTGGGGAGCTTAATTTCAAACCCGCAACCACAGTCCAGAAAACCTCCACCAGCAGTTGCACCACCAAAGCATAAACCACTCAGTCCGTCCCAGCACCTTCTTAGTCTTTACCCTAAGGGTCCATGTACCCAATAATTAGGTACTTGGGGGTTTGGGCAATAGTAGTTGTAGTACAGCTTTTGGGTAAGTATATGATTATTAGGTACTTGAACTTTCAGGGTTACATGCCTGGCAATGTGGGAATAATCTCAGAACCTCGAAATAAGCCAATCTGGGACTAGTTTCCACATGAGCCATTGTCGAAACTCCTAGTATCCCCCCTAATAAGCTTAATGGTGGTCCCCTATTAAACCCCTGTTGGAGAATTTAGATTGTCTCCCATATAATTCACCATTTGAGGCGACGTTAGATGAGGTCTTTATACGTTGCCCAGAAATTACAAATCATTTCGCCAAAAACTCATGATTCTCATGGTACTACTGCCAAGTTCTTAAGGGTCGTCCAAGGGGGTTACTATAGGTTCTGAAAAAAGTCCCAACATCATCTTGACGTCTATTTCAGGTTACCTTGTTGGTAATAATTGAAGCCCTTTCTCGAAGTTTCAGGGTGACCATAACTAATCATGACTGTACTTGGGGGTTTCCCAAAATTAGGGGTACCTTTTTAGGGGTCCCGCTATATTGGGGTCTATATTGGGGTACCCTAATTTAGGGAAACTACCACTTTTGACGCAAATATTAGCCTCCTCTGTCCCGTAACGCGGTTATGATTGGTTTACAAGTATCGCCTCTAATCATTTGATTTCTCTTTCTGAACCTCCAAGTATCCCAGTAGCCCCTAATACTCCGAACAGGTTTTTTTAGCCAACCTAGTACATACCCCAGTGGACTCACTATCGTTCAGGATCTGGTACCTGGACCTCAAAAGTAGGAAAACATGTCCCAAAACCTTTGAAAAACAAACAACAACTCCATTTTGCAACCTACTATCAGGCTCCAGATAACACTACGAAAATTACGCCCGTACGGTGGTTCTTTCTTTACCAAAGCTCTGTTGGAAATCTTTGGGGATGTATGGCTTAAAGTTCACAGTGTCAGGTTTAGGCTTTGGGGTTTGTGGAGGTTAGGGCTTCAAGTTCGGGGGGTTAGGCCTTCATGCTTCTCTGGAAATCACCTCAAGCTTTCTCACAAGCCTTGTCAAAAGTTTAGGATTCGGAGTTCTAGTTGGGAGTTTAGATTTAATTCGCAAGGCTTTGTACAACGTAGGATGTACGGTTCAGAGTTTTAGACTGAGGCACGTGTGACCCTGCTGAGCTCATGGACATACAATACCAACTTTGGACAAACCCAGAGGAAAAGGGCCTGTGTAGAGCACAGAGGAGTGTATCACAATATCCTTGTAAAAGGGCATCGTCAGGTCTGGAGTTACAGGATGGGCACGTAGATGAGGCGTATGTGAGCGAAACTACTCGGACTACGGGCAATATTTGCCGTGGTGTTTTATTTGCAGCGGAATGTGCGTTTTACCTAGGTTTTGCTAGGAGTTCAGAAAAATGAGTCAACAAATGCAGAAAAACTACTTGGTTTATTCACTTTTTAGAATTTCGGAACGTATGCTCTTGAAACACGAACTATATGATGGTGGGGGCATGGATGCTCTGGTGAACGTATGCTCTTGGAACACGAGCGTTATTATGGTGTGGGCGTGGATGATCTGGTTACCGTATGCTCTTGGAACACGAAAGTTGCTATACTTTGGGCGTGGATGCTCTGGTCAGTGTATGCTCTTGGAACAGGAACGATACCATGGTTTGGGCATGGATGCTCTTACTGCGGATGCTCTGGTAGCGCCATAAACGGCGCAAAAAACGCCGAGAAGTAGAGAAAACACCACGGCAAAATATGGCCCGTGCTCCAACTACTCACCTGAAATTTCCTTCGCTCTTGACTAATCGACACACGAGTATTTACAGGGGCGGTAGTCTCCACAAACACTTTTTTACGTACTGGTTCTTAGTCGGGAGTAATTAAGGGAATATAGTCCCTATATAAGTCTTATACGACATATATCATCTTACCTTATCCCCTATTCAGAACCAGTAAATAAAGGGACTCCCTTCCATAGGGTATAGTACCACATGAGCTTTGGTCTAAACTCCTGGCATCCCCCTCGATAACCCCTATCGCAGTCCCCTGTACACTCCGCTGTGCAATCCAAGACTACAGCTCATAGGGGGTTTGCATAGCTGTTTCCCCAACCCCTCTGGAGTACCCCTGCTTGGAAGGTCAGGCGGACTTAGTAATGTAGACCCGTGATGAATAGACCCCCTCCTTTGAAGGGCCTGAAAATTAGGGGGAGGGGGTTTATTAATCACCTGTCTACATTAATCAGGTTAGGGTTTAGGGTCAGGCGGACTTAGTAAGTTAGCTTGATAATGGGGAGAACTGGGGCTAGTATACGGTTTGTAAGGGCAGTGACCCTACTCACTGAGTCCCCCTGACCCTCCGTAGGTACTAAACCATCAGCAAGCACATGCTTGCCATCCAGAACCTTGAACCCTAAACCCTCAGATTTTCAACCTTAGGCGAGAGCTAAACCCTAAACCTTACTTTGCACTAGACCTTACCTGGACCCCCAAAGTATGTAGAATAATGGCCTTTTGGGCTATATTTAGGGGGTTTAGGCCATTATTTTACCTACTTTGGGGGTTTGGGTAGACCACAAACCACTAATGCGAGCACATAAACTCAAAGCCATATAGATCCCAGGCAGCAAACCCTCAACCCTCCACCCTAATCCCCAACTCTACCCCGAGACCACGTTTGCTTGGCATCGCGCAAGGCACCCGACGAGCACTCTGCAGTGAGCTGTTCGAGCTCCTCTATGGAGTGAACCACCTCTCACAAGGCTTGCTGGTCGTCTAGGATTTGGGGGTTGGAGTTTAGAGGTTTCCTGAAACCTAAACCCTAAACCCTACAAACCCTAAGCCTTAAACTCTTGTTTAGGGGTTTAAGGATTTAGGGTTGCAGCAGGGAATGGAGGAACGAAAAATAAAACGTCCGAATATGCAGTTGACGGCTTATGGTTAGGGTCTAGGGTTTAGGGGCTGCGAGTCAAGTGTTCAGGGCTTAGGGTTCAGGGTTTAGGGTCTAGGGTTCAGGGGGTTAGGGCCTGGGGTGAACTTGGAAACACAGCTTACCACTGAAAGCAAACTAATGACCAGGGTTATGGGCTATCTGGGTGCTGTGCTCCCTCAGTGGAAGGGCCATGCACTGGCAACCCACGACACTACTGTTGACACTGAAAACCCTGCATGACCTTACTATACCATAGTACTATAATTCCCAAGGTATAAGGTACTTAGGGTTCTGCAGGATTTCCAATATTCTTGGATGTTTTGTCTCAGATGGTAGTTTACCAAAATAGGCAGACCTTAACATGGACCCAAATTACTAATCCGTATAAAAAGGACCCCCAGAAAGGGTAGCGTTAATCTTGGGAATTCCCCATATAGGTCTCAGGTCCACGGTTGAGGGCTGCAACTTTTTGATGGCCTTGTGCTGCAAAACTCAGCTGCAATCAGCTGTGCCTCCAAAAAATAATGTAGGCTCTAAGCTCACGTATCCTTGCCCCGCCCCCCCCGTCACACCCTTGGAAAAAGCTGCTGCTGTACTAAAAAGGCGGGAGAGATAGGCAAAGCCCCCTTGTTGTTGTAAGACAAATAATCGCTCCCCCTGATATTAAAACCACCTAATATTGGATACGGGTGCGACAAAATTCCCAAATCTGAAACCTACCCCCTAGATTTGAAAAAAGAAGCAAAGACTACAGTAATTTGCGGCTCGGATCCTCTGAATTACGGGTGTGTGTTTAGCATGACTCAAGGATCAGAGATCTCCTTGATTTCCTAGATTTTGATTGTTTCGAAAGGCTTTTATAACGAAGTTATATAGAAGAATTCCAGAAACAGATTGAAAGGCCCTAATTTAAAATAACAAAGCCCTAGATTGAAATAGTACCTCATAAGGCCCTAATTTGAAATAGTCAATAAGGCCTTGATTTGAGATAGTCCCTCATAAGGCCCGCATTTGAAATAGTCCCCAGCAACGCCCTCTTTTTGAAATAGTCCCTAGTAAGGCCGCAATTTGGAATAGTCCCTAATAAGGCCCTCATTTCAAATATTCCCTAATAAAGCTCTGATTCAAAACAATCCTTAATGAGGCCTACCTATTTTCAAATGGTCCCTAATAAGGCCCTAATTTGAACTAGTCCCTAGCAAGGCCCTAATTTGAACTAGTCCTTCATAAGGCCCTAACTTCAGATAGTCCCTGATCAGGCCCCAATTTGAAATTGTTCCTAACAAGTCCCTAATCTTTGGATCCTCCCTTACCAGATTTAATCCAATTTTGTACGGTTTCTATCAGAGTTCGATTGCCCCCCACCCCCCCCCCCCCATGTGTTCGGATCGTACGCTAAATACCCACCCCATTATTAAATACGGTTCCGAATATTTACATTAGGGGGGGAGCCCTTTCATAAAACCCCTAAACCCTAAACCCTTTAGGGGGCAACGATTATGACGGCCTTGGCAGGAGCATCTGGCGGCCCTGTGACAGACGTCATGTAGTAGAGCCTGGGGCTTGGAAGCTAGGGTCAGGTTTGATGAGATAGATTTGATAAGAATATGTAGCTATATCTTCTCTGGAATCTTTTCCTCAACAGCAACAACAACTGCATATGAAGCCGCATCTTTTGCTCAAGACATTCTCTCGTAAAGGTCAGGGGTTCATACCGGGATATCAATGGGATGTACGGGGGTTGCAGATGGCCATCATAAAGGCTTAGCCACATGAAGTTCTAGGTTTAGATCTAAAGTCTAGGACAGGAAGGGTGAGAAAGTATTACTTGAGCGGCGGACAACACCATTTGTTTTCCTTTGCACGTAGCAATGACGTTTTGGGCTGGCCCCCTACGCTTCAGAAGGTTCTGACCAGGATCGCATTCTCACAATGCCAGGTTCATGTATATATGCCCTGCATGAGAACAGCATGACAAGATAGGAGCGTCAATCGATGGTTGACCCCTTACCATCTTCCCAAGGAAAGTGCAACATCGCGAAGTCATGTACACTCAAGTAGGGTTTATTTGGGTTTAGGGCTTAGGGGATGTTAACCGTTGTTTTGTTGGCAGCTCGTGTGAATACTCCCACAATGAGTATGGACGCCAATAGAGACTGTACAAGGGTTTTCGGTCAGAGCACCCTCAAACCCTACAAGCCTCTCAAGCGGTACAGTACCCGGCATAAGAATAATGTAGGTAGCAAGGCCGTGCTGCATCACCCTCGAGCCCAAAATCCGAAACCCTGAACCCGAGACCCTAAACCTTCCGTAAAACCTAACCCCATACACCTAAGCCCTTATGAAACCTACTGCCCTGAACCTCCAGCCCAAATCTTAAAACAGAACACAGAAAGTAGAGAAACAACCCTGAAACTACAACCAAAAGGAAAGTCAACAATCCCTAAGTGAAGGGCTCTGGGACTTAGTAACTACGTATAAACGAACGACATAACATTACACTTGGCGTAACCTGTATTATGCATTTGTTCTGGGGCGATATAGGGAAAGTTAGAAGCCCAATTATGATGGTTATTGAAGTCCCACGAACCTCCAAGTAGCCCTGGGCCCTGAACCCTAAACCCGAAACCTTTGAAACCCTGAACGCCTTATACACTAAAACCTAAAACCCCAAACCCTAAGACCCCAAACCCTAAAACCCGAAACCCTAAAACCCTTAATGGCTGAACCCTAACACCCTAGAACCCTAAACCCCTGACAGCCTGAACCCTAAACCCTAAACCCTTTAAACCCTGAAACCTAACAGCCTGAAATCCTAACCCCCAACCCCCAAAACCCTGACCCCTGCCTAAACCCCGAAACCCCGAAAGTATTTACAATAATAGCCCTAAACCGATAATAATAGCCATCAAGGCCATTATTTCACATACTTTTGGGGTCCAGGTGGTCTCTAAACCCTAAACCCTAAGTCCCTAACCCCCTAACCCCCTAGACCCTAAACCCTAAACCCTAAATCCCTAAAACCCTAAATCCCTGAAACCCTAAACCCTAAATCCCTAAGGCCAAAGCCCAAGGACCATGTCCTGAGATGGACCGATGACGGGTCCGCCATGAGCCGGCGAGTTGAAGTTCCTTGGGTTTTAGGGGGGTGTAGGGAGTTTAGGGTTTAGGGTGTAGGAGGTTTAGGGTTAAGGGTATTAAAGCTCCTTGGGCTTTGGGAGGTGTAGTGGGTTTAGGGTTCTAGGGTTTTTAGAATTTGGGGTTTAGGGTTTTTAGTTTAGGGCTTTAGCGTTTTTAGTGGTTTTAGAATTTAGGGTTTAGGATTTTTAGGGTTTAGGGTTTAGGGTTTAGGATTTTTAGGGTTTAGGGTTTAGGATTTTTAGGGTTTAGGGATGGGAATTTAGGGTTTTTAGGGTTTAGGATTTTTAGGG
>CAJNIZ010007595.1:0-15896 GCA_905231905.1 Symbiodinium pilosum
TTGGGGGGCCACTATGGGCTATTAGACCCTAAAATTCCCTATTAGGACCCTATTAAGGGTAGATTAAGGTGCCCTTAAGGTCTAATAGCCCATACTGGGAGGGCGTAATGATTGACAGGGTGGGGCTGTTGGCCGTCTGCGCGGTTTCAAGTTTTGTGTTGAGTGCCTGCATGAGTCATTCAACCTACGCCAGACCCAGCTGCCTTGACACCACAGAGTTTGCAAATTTATGTTTCTCATTTTATTTGCATTGCTATGCACTTGAGGCATGCTAGCTGATCCCCTTCGATTTCAAGATGCTCGAACCCTAACCCAAAAAACCTCGAACCTCCAAACCCTTAAGCCCCTAAACCCTAAACCCCTAGATCCCCTTCGGTTTCAAGATCCTAGAAGACCAACAAGCTCATCCACTTGAGATCAACCTTCATCATGGGAGAACCCTTTTCCATGAGAGTACGGACACATGCTCCTTCCAAAGCTGTACTGGGGGTTAATAGGGATTGAGGGAATATCATATATTACAGGGATCAAACATAGTAGGGGATAAGGGAATATCACATATAGGGATTATGTGGGGGCTATATTCCTCTATTCCTTATTTAACAACCGGTAACTAACAGTCCCAGCTGGTGTCTTGATCCTTTTCCCACATCAACATGGGACCCAACAAAAACATGTTCAAAAGGCTATTGATCTGAATAATGCATTTTGTCGCGTTGCCATTTCAGGGGAGGGCAGTGGTCTTGCGATGCTGCTCTGGCTGCCCAGGACACGCCAGCAAGACCCGCTGGTATAATGAAGCTAGCACTTGGGATTGCATTAAGTTCATTGTTGTCATTATGTGGCGCATTGGCATACTTGGGAGAGCAGATGTTGTTCGCAGCTGTTCTTTGGCGAGTAGAGCACGGGGCGCGCTTGATATATTCAGTACCCGTATGTAAGGCACATTTCTTACGTGAGGGCTTTGCCTTTCAAAATTTTGGTGTAAGTGTGCAGTGTTGGAGGATGCTTTCAGAAAGTCCGGGGTGCAGTAAGTAACCCAGGCTTATACAAATATTGTGAACAAAAGGAATTACACGCCCCCTTTAAAGGGTTTGTTGAGCTAGCACTCTGAAACGCCTGAGTCATACCACCTACTAAGCCTGTAGCCCTACTGGAACCTGCTGTGCGTGACGTGCGTGCTGAAACGCTTGAATCGCTAGAAGGTCGCGCGCCATGCCGTGCACAACTTGTGCAAAACAAGGCTGCTAATACGATGGTTTCCCTTTGGGATACCCTTATATGGTAGTTTCCCTAAATAGGGGGACCCCAAATATAGACCCCCAAATACTATAATCCTTACTATGGGGACCCCCAAAATGGTAAGCCTAATTTTGGGAAACCCCTATATACACGCAGGCATGCATAAATTTGTTCGTAAAACATTGCGAAGCCAAAGCTGAACCGAAATGTTGACATTCCTCCGCACGTTGCTGGGTAAATCTACTAACTATCCCCACGCCAAGCTGCATGCTGAATGGAAGATCTATATGATTATGTGTACTCCTGCATAATTATATGTATATGTGTATGTGTATGCATGTTCACGTTGAGATGCCAATGTTGCAATGACAGGCTAGATTTTAGATACCTTGCAGACATGTAACAAATATTTGGTCGCAACCGCAACCCTCAACTTGTGAAGTGTTGTGTTCGTGCCAGCAACATCACGCTTTTACAAAACCCTAAACCCAATCTCCCGACAGGAGGCCTCTGCCCAAAATCTTTGTTTTGACAAGTATCCAGCTCTGCATGTAATTAGTCATACTTTGTTTCAGACATGTACCGGAGGTAACAAAGGAGATGAAACAACACGGTTGTTCAAAACACACATATTTGTAGGTATGCATTTTAATTTACAAGGCGGGGTGGGAACTACTGTTGCGTTTCCAGTTGCTTAGCTGCCCAGCTAGCGATATTGTCATGCACACACATAGCCCCATCCCCAAACTAACATGCCCCTAAACCCTAAACCCTAAACGCCCTAAACCCTACAACATTTTTGCGGGTCAACCCAGGGTCACCGGATTATGTGATCGAGCTTCGGGCCCCCAAATTTCCAGAGCAACTGCCTTGAAGTTCTGGCAAGAGCCATAAACGAAAAACCTCGGACACTGCCCCCACCCAGTAACACTTGGATGAATGTCCATTACAGGTATACATAGCCCTTGGTATTACTCTACTCCTCCGACTATAGACGGCTACTGGGTGGGGGCAGTACCCCAATCAAACCCCCACAACAGCCATAGCTTATTGGTGGTTAACATGCACTAATGGAATGTACTGTATAGTGGTTACATATATAGAGATTATATTTCCTTATTCCCGGCTAACCATCAATAAGATAAACAGCAAACTCCTATACACCATAAGCCCTAAACCTAAATCAATCCCTAAACCCCAATCCCTAAACCCAAGCCCCCAAACCCTAAACCCCTAAGTTTCAAACCCTGCACCCTAAGTAGCCCAAACCCTCGAATTTGACAGCCTTAAAGCCTGATGGTACCCAGTCATGGCGCGTCCTAGCCGCGCTCGCCGCGATTGCGGCTGGCCGTAAGGTCATCTCTCACCAGGCCGTCTGTTTGGGGTTTCAATAGGGTGTGGGGTTTAGGGTTTAGAGGTTTAGGATTTTAGTGCTTAGAGTTTAGGGGTTTAGGGATCACAAGTTGTATAGGGTTCAGGTCGGGCGTTTTGATCGAATGTTGTCCAGGTTTCCGTTTTAAGTTTGCCTTATACATTTTTTAAATGTATTCGGGCTTGAGGGTCTAGATTTGTCTAGCGGTTTACGGTTTAGGGGTTCAGGGGTTAAGGGTTTCAGGTTTTGCGGGTTTAGAGTTTAGTGCCTTGGTATCAGGAGTTCACGGGAGGTGTATACAGGAATGATGGGGAACCCAATGGAAAAGAAAATAGAAAATGAAATGGAAGCTAGGGTTATACAGGGGTTCTACAGGAAGTTTGCCCTTTGGGGCGTATGGTTTTGGGTCCTAAATACGTATCCTTTCTGGGATGGAGAACCAAGTTGAATATGGAAGGCGACATGAGCTACTATCAACATTAGCCTTGTGAAGGGACTCTTAAGATTGGACAGGGGTTCCGCTTGTAGTTTGTACAGTCATACTGTTGATGGATGAAATCTTGCACCACCTAGCGGCCCTAAACTACTGTAATTCCTAGGACTTTAGGGACTTAAGGTGGTGCAAGATTTCCTCCATCAACAGTAGTCCCTAGCAAGGAACACATGTCCATTGGGATATCTAGGCGATATTGAATTGCACCATTAAAGTCTACAGGTGTTTGGAACTCCTTCTTCGTAACATGTGGTGCTGAGCCCTAAGCCAAATGTCGTATCCCGGCACGCATTGATTGCGCGCGTGATTCTCAGGGATCTCCCACTAAAGAAGCCAAAGTCAAGACGTCCCCACATCGAATGAACAAATGCAAGAAGCGTCAGACAAGCAATGTGGCAATGCAAGTTGTGCGTAAAATATCCTTTTTGGTCGATATGGAGGTTATGTAAAACTGATGGCATGAAGAAATCCAAATGACATGCCTTACGTGTCATTGACTTCAAACCACTGAATCAAATCATCATCCTGCAGCCCTGTGTGTTCAAAAGTAGAGCCTACTTCCCTATAGGAAGAACAAATCATGTTGTGGTAGTGACCCTAAACCGTAAACCCTAAACAGTGGTCATAGAGGCCGGGATACAAAACCATCCCAAGCCTAATGCCCCCGTTTTGGCTCAACTTCCATGTGAGCTATAGCTTAAACTCCTTAAAAGGGGTTATATTGGGGATTACATAGGGGATTACTATAGGGGTTATTAAGGGGTATACTAGGAGTTTAGACTATAGCTCATGTGAGCTACAGTCCGTGCGCTCAGCTTGCTACCTGGCGTTGCGCACGGCCAAACTGCATGGATCAACGTGGTAGTCTTTATAGGTCTTCATATCATCCACAAGAATCGTCCCTATAACCCGCTGCCCATTCCCTTGTAAGCACCATGGAGAATGGGGTCGAAAACGGGGTCTGCGACCAGGAGCAAGGAGCCCTGCGCGAAGACTTGGGTCAGGCGCGGCGAGTTTCACGTCCCCGGAATAATTATTGCACGAAGGATTGCAATGGTGAGAGTTGTGTTTTTGCACCCGCGCATCTCTTGTCAAATACGTCCCCAAATTATTCGGGCTAGTTTTGGTTATCGGTAAGTTTAGTGTAATAGGGTGTAAGAGAGGGTAAAGAGGCTGAATCTGTCACAACGAACGAGAAAAAACAGAGATTTCTGTTTTGCTTCCAATGCACCTTCAGCTTTTAGACTCAATCTTCAAAATCAATCATTTCCCGGGTCTCTATTGGAAGACCAGCAGCCTCCGAATAACAAGTTCCTCGATAGATTCCCCCATGATTTTCCTTTCTAGACGAACTCGAAGTAATTTTCCCAAAGGATCTGTAGATCAATCCCTTGATATCGTCGTTCACTGTGTGGGGCCGTCCAAGGTCTGGTGAAGATTGCCATCCATTGTGGCATGGGCTCTTTTCCTTATTCGCATGAGCAGTGCGACCTCTCATGGAGGTTTTTGATATCAGAGGGTGGGTGTTTCAATATTAGGAGGGAGGTGGCTATCAGCCCCAACAGAGTGTTCGCTGCAAGGAGTCGGCCGAGATGAACAAGATCGAGCGTCTAAACTTGTTCAGCAATTATGTTCTACCAATTTGTCGTGATTGGTTCGCGAATCATCATATGCGCCCACGGCGTGCGCACTTGTTTTTTGGCTCACCCAAGTCTTTGTAGCTTCAAAAGGAAGACAAAAAAAGTCAATGCATGCCAGGGGTCTCTGAGCAGCTCAGGAACATGGAGGCCGAATTCAAGACCTTGGAAAGCGAGGTGCGTGCGGGCATGGCGTTTTCGGGATGTTTATTCATTCGCGTTTTTAAAGGCCTGCTGGTGCCCGCGGGAGTGTTTGGGCATTGAAGGAATCAGGGAGTTTGAATAGAGAGGACCATTTTTCAAAGGGTATTTGCAGATTTGAGCTTCCGTTTGGGGACACGCAAGGTCCCAGCTTGCTTACCTGCATAGACGGGATGACCCTCGCAATGATGCAATGTTTCTAACCAAGTCCCTGCTGTGCTTGCCCGGGATGACACACAATTCAGAGAGGACACCTCAGGATCCACAATTGCATGTCCAACCTCAGCTGTTCGCTTTGTTCCTCTGACTCTAGATTAGCAAGGCGCCGTGCAGCAACGTAGAATGGAAATTTTTGACAGCAACTAACAAAGCCAATCCGAACACACAATTCTGAAGCAGATCGCCTCACTGCTTCCAAATGTTAAGCAGCCCGGTTTCCGTGGTGTATCCGGAAGGTCCGACAAATACTGGCATTGCGTGAAGGCGGCTTGGCATCACAGAACTGTGGGATTGCAATGGTTTCTTGTTGCCATGACAAGATCTTGCCGTGATGATTGGCACGTCTTGACGCTCCGTTCATGACCACCGTTAATTATTATGTTTCCATCGGTAAAATTACAAACAACAATGACGGTCACATGAATGCCCTGAGCTATCTAGGTGGAATCTAACGCGATCAAACTGCACAGTGCTTTGCCGAAATCTGTCAGCAAGGGACTTTGCAACAATGAGTGCGAAGGAACATTGGAACCCTAAACCCTAAACAATTGGTAATGAAATTTCCGAGCTCATTGCCGCCGTCGTCTTTCTCGCATTGTTGTCACACCTCCGGCTCCCGCGAACTAAGTTGCTTGTTGAACGGCAACGTTAGTGGATTCAAGGAAATGTCTTATAGATCAGCTACAGCACTTTGTAAGGTGGAGGCCTTACATCTTTGTATTGATTTTCATCAATTCCTGCGACCTTGCCGGCGTGAGGATTCCCAAGTTTGACTTGGTAAGTTACAGAGGGTTGAGATTAAAAAAAACCCGCATGACCCTGAACACCGTAAACTGTGGGGAATAAATGGGCATGCAGAATGATTGATGCCAACATTCGTGCCTGACTTCAGTTTTCCCAGTCACGCACGCATGCGGGCTTCCATGAATACAGTACCCCAGTAGAAACCCCGAGAATGCATAACCATTATAATGATGTGGACTCCCAAAAGAGGTCGCTAATTCTTGGAAGGCTGAGATGTACATTTTCAGATAGCCCTGCAATGCACTCCCCATATAAGCCCTACATAACCAACTTTGTATAGCAAGGATATACCACACGTCAGGGTTCAAAACTTTGCCTTGTTTGCGGATCCGTTGGGTCAGGGGCTCGTTGCATTTTGTGTGCAGTTTTTGCGGCGGGAACTTTTGTGCGTGTTGCAGTTAGCATCATTGAAGTAAGAACAGGAACCAGATAGTCAAGCGAATATGAGTTGACTGGAAACTCGTGATGTTTGTTGGTGCCCTTTGGTTGCATTGTTTTTGCGTATCCGCTTGACGATGCGGTGGGTGGTTTGCTGAAGCTTGTGCTAGCTATACTGTAGTGCTCTTTATCGTCCAAAGTTGAGGCAAAGGCCCGAGCGCAGCATCCGAAGAGGCCAAGCGGCTTCAAAAATCTGCTTTGGTAGAGGTGTCTGGTGGCAAGTTGCTTCAGATTTCTTAGGAGGTGTTTGAACGGATGGGATTCAGAGGGCTTGCTATGGTGGAAGGAGTTTAACATGTTTTCGCTTGCGCGGTTTCTGTGTTGCTTTGGGAACAACGGAAGTACGCACCGGCAGCACTTATACCTGCTGCCCACAAATTATGTTGTTCCCCCTCCGCCCCCCGACATGGTGGAGGCCGTTTCCGCTTTTCTCCTGCTGAGCCCAAGCGTGGGTTCTCCGTAGCTCTGTTCAGACATTGTATTTATGGTGGAAAGAAGTATTGGTTGTCCGTGGCGGAAGTTGTTTTGGGGCTCTTAAAAGGCACATTTTTGGGGTCGGCATCTCTTGCGGTAGGGCAGGTCGTGGGCGGCGCAAATGGTCTTTCCCTCGGCTTGCACCACCTACTCGCCCCTATGTATCATGGAGAGACCTGATGTTTTTTGATACCATTTCGGTGCAATACCATTCGGGCACCCTTTCTCTGTGTAGTGCTTCACCAGTAACATCGTTCAATGTCAAGCCAATGCTTCTGAGGGTTTAGGGTTTCCCTCTCAGTCAGAGGTTTGGGTCACGAGGGTAACTTGATGAAGCCATGATGTTGCGCGTTTTCCAGGTACGATCTACAGAGACCTGCCAGACAGCACATGCTGCATACGGCGTGAGACCTCCGCATCTTTGAGTTATTCTATCTGCCAAGGTGTTGAATATTGTAGACAAAGATGGGTTTCCAACCCACTGGGGGCGTTCCCCTGGAAATATTGAGTTGTTTCCATTTCTCGTCCATTATGCCAAATAAAATCTAAATATCTCCCGATAATCCCTAATTTTAGGAAACTCTTAACTCTTAACCCTAAGTCCTAAATCATGTTCCCTTCAAAATATCATCTTAAGGCCAACAGAATCGTGGCGGTTACACTCCCCGGAGATGTTGGGCCTCTTGAAAACCCTGCCGCTTGGAGAGACAAAGTCTTGGGATCATCCTGAGGGTTGTGGTTAGCGTGCTTGGGCGTGTTTGGTTGTTGATTCGCCGCAATCAGTATGAAGTGCGGCACCTGCTTCTCTTTTGACTTTGGCCAGCATGGAGCCAAAGCTTAGTTTGATACTGATGACGGATGGGTAGTAGATACTAGTCTGTACATGGAGCAGAAAGGCAATTGTTGTGACCTTTCTGGATTTGTTGCATTTTAAGGCTGTATGGGATTTTATGGGAGCTACGCAGTATGAGACATGTTGTATGACAATGAGGTTTTGGGCTGTGCTCTGTCCAAGGTGCAGAACTCATCCACAAAATTCCCAGAGATGTGCCTCGGCAGTACAACGATTTGTCATGACTGGTCATGGCACTGGCGTTCACTGACCTTGCAGGTATTCGAAGCAGTTTCAGGGTGTACGGCTTTAAGTTGGCAATTTGTGGATGCATTGCGAAGCCTTTGATGGATTCTGAAGCTACCTCGGCTTATGTTACACCCTGAAAGCCCTTCCACCTAAACCCAAAGGCCTAGCCGGCCTAGCCTGCAACCCTATCATATAAAGCTTTAGCCCTACACGCTACATGGGGCGTAGCCCTCCACCCTAAACTTCAAACCTGAAACCATACACCCATTTGTTCCATCTTTACCCTAAACTCACCAAAGCCTGAACCGTAACCCCAACCCTAAAAGCCTAAACTCTACCATGATGCCCCACCCAACTCAAGAGACCCTAAATTGCCGTGCAGTTACCTGGGCGCAAAGGATGCCGCATGAACGGCTTTAGGGATGTAGGGCTGCCCCAGGTGCCTCCCCCAAACCCTAACCCCTAAAAACCCTGAATCCCTTAAGGCCTAAAATCTATATTATCCCCAACCCCTAACCCCTAAACAGCCTTAAACTTTATAACCCCGAACCCCCAAGACCCGAGAAACCTAGTGTTCTAACGCGCCCTAAACTCCTGCAAGCCTGAACCCCAAATCTCAAACATTAAGTCCCGGACCTCGAACCCTAAACCCTAAATCCCGAATTCTAGGCCTGGGTAGTTGTCAAGATTATGGTCCCTTTTTGGGTACCCTAAATATTAGGTGCCGTACTATAATAGGGATCCAAAAAGGGACCATAATTTTGGCAACCACCCAAGTCCTAAACCCTGAACGCTACTTTGACGAGCTTTGCTGGAACTGCACCCAAGATTGAAAGGCGTGCATTGTGCAATGTAGGTCTTCCAGTCAGGGCAAAAAGTTCGACAGGAATTCTCTAGGCTTGGCTTCAGGAAAGCTCACAGAATCTCCCCATCAACCCATGCATACATACATACATACATGCATACATACATTCTTAATCATATACATAGATATACATACTTATTCATTTAGGTACACCCGCATAGGATATCAATGGCCTCCAATCTGAGAAGTGCCCACAAACACTCCAACCCCTGCTGGAGTTCATTACGAAAAAAACTGCTGCCTTTTCATCGCGCTGAACCCCACTCACAAGCTCCTATATAGTAGTTATATACGGATTACATAAGGGTAATATAGGGGTAATATCGGGGATACTGGAAATGAAAATGGAAACTACTATAAGATAGTTTTTGGTTGGGTTTGTCTCGAGCTTTTTTGTTTGGGGTTATGGTGTTCTACCCAACGAATGACTACACGGCACGAGCCGTCGGTAAACCTCAGATGCAAAACCCAGCTAGGGCACACCCCAACCCTCATCCTTGAATCCTGCGACCCTACGGTTTTGAACTATGGTGCGCCAGTCCAGGTTTGAAGGGTGCAAGGTATCAAGGGCTGCAAAGGCGGGCTCGGCCAAGTCCGTGTTTTGCAGTGCTACCAGTACTAATTTTGTCTCTTATTGCTATTGTTTTACCATTGCTACTGCAACTATGGTTACTCTTGTTATTATTGTCGTTGTTATCAACAGTACGACATGATTACAATTATGAATCCCGATCTCGTGACGCCATCGGCGCAAAGTTGTCCCTTGTTTTTGTGGTTGCTCCGCGATATTTGAGATCTTATAGGGATTCCATAGAATAAGGACGATATGGTGTACTGAGGTCTGTCTCGGAAGCCTCCGAAATCCCAAATGGTGCGTATTATGGTTGAGGGATTCGTTTGGGGTCTAATTAGGGGCTAGACTTCCCACTTAAGTAGATAGAATATGGGGTAGAGGGGGAGTATATTATGATACTGGAAATGTTATGTTCGTTCTATTCACAGGGTACTCTAAACCCTAAACCCTAAACCCTCTCACGTAGGTTTGTGTAGGGGTCACGGTGTTTAGAGTTAGGCATCCCAGAGCCAGGCTGCAAACCCAAAGAAAGGGGCCCCTGCTAGGCCTAAACCCTAAGCCCCAAACCCTATAAACCCTATAGTCCCCCTGCAATTGACAGAATATGGGGTATATGGGGGTCTTGTTATAATATACCCAAAGCCATATTCTATCTACTTCAGGGGGCTATAAGCCCTAACCCTAAGCTCTAAGCCCTATAACCCCAAACACTGAAACTCTGAAGGCCTACCTTGCTGCCCAGGGGGTCCTATGTAGTGGTGGTGTGTTTCTCTGGTGCGGCTCCTAGGATACCATGCAGCAGTGAATTACATGTAAGCCCTGAGGTAGATTTACGCCCTTAATCCCCTAAGCAAAATATCACGTCGCAGGTTTTTCTCAGCGAGGAGTCTGCTGACACCGTGTTTGAGGTGCCTTTGCTGCGAGCTCATTGGGCAAGGGGGTGTAGGAATTTGGGTGCGTAGCGCTTCAGGGGTTGGCAGTTGCCCCGAGCATGCGAGATATTCCGAAATCATTGCATTAGGGTGGTTTTTCAGGGTTTTCCTGATACAGGCCCATAATTCAATCGCTGCCTTGGGGCGCGTGATGTACAATATGCAACAAATTTGCCAGACATGTGGCTTATAAACCCTAATCCTTGGACCCTTTGATTTTAGTGAATGTGCAGGCTGGCTTGCAGTGACCCTATAAGAAGGGAGAAATCAACAGGTTTAGGGTGTTTGTGGGTTGAGGGTTTAGGGTGTTTGTGCAACCTTGATTTAAGACCCCCAACCGTAGGGCATAATCGCAAGTTTCTTTTAACCACTTGCTGCTGCGTATGCTGCGGCCGCGGGTCCATGTACCTATATAGTATACGCTCAAACCCCGAAGTAGGCATGTAGGAAACTTTTTGGGCCCCATGTATACCGCAATTCTTAAACCCTACGCCGATAGACTGTATACTGCTTTGCTGTTACGGAACTTAAAACAAGTTGCCAGAATATGGGTACATAGTAAATACACGGGTTTCATTATTCGAGTAACTTAACTTGAGTTCCTGAACCGCAGCCCAGTCATTTGGCACCCTAAACCCCAAACCCAAGGAATCTACGACCATCATGCCGAAATCCTCAAACCCTATGCCTTTAGATATTATGAGCCGCTACAATAGTCCCCCACATAATCTCCTATATGACCCGTCTGTGAGGAGTGTAGACTATAGGCAATAATTATCCCATGCAGCGACCTGGACTCCTTGGCTCCCACGAAGGCGTCCAAAGAAACTGACGACCTCGAGGCCAATTTCTCCGAGAACAGGCCAGCAAGCAAGAAAGAGATGTGGACAACTGCCTCGCCCCAAAATGGCCGCTATGTACATGTATGCATATTACGTACAATATGTGTTATGTTTCATCTGGTATGATGTAAGTTCTTTGAGTCTTGACCCCAGAGCATTATTGAGAAAAAGAGCCATTTTGGTTATTTGTGCAGGGATTTCCAAGCCATCATTTTACGTACTTTCCGGGGGGTGGTTTCAGAATTGTTTCTAGAATTGTTACCGCTCTAATCCTTGTAGAGTCTCCCTCAAGCCATACAAAAAGTGATGCTCATGGCGCTGAGGGCCCCCAAATCTGCCCTAGATTTGAGGCGCAGGTAGTGTTGAGATTGGGCACTGCCCCCATTCTGTAACAGTTGGATAATATTTACCACTGATTTATATTACCTGAATAATATGACCCCTAATATGGAATGTTACAAGGTGGGAGCAGTACCCACTGTGGAGATTTCAAAGCCAATCTCCGACAACAGGTGCGGGCGCAACGACCTGGCTGCTGGGTTGCATCTTTAGTAATCCCTTCAAGAAGTATTCAGCAGCCTCAAAGTTTCGAATCCCTTCACAAAAATATTACCCCCCTACCCTACTCTTAGATATTCTCCCATGAGAGACATAATATATTGGGGAACTTACTTCATGTCAGGGGTTGGGGCCGTGTCCAACATTAGTATGAAGGGATGAAATGTTTTTTTTTTGCTGTTCTTGTTTCACATGCCTAAGGACTAAACTGTTAGCGCTTCTGTTTTGGGTTCCTGCTGGGCTTAATCAAAGCTGCGGTAGCTCATGTGCCTGGGATCCAGCAATTCCAGCATGGCATCCTTTATTTCTCATATGGGATTCCGTCATCGTTTTACCTGATGTTGGGGTCCAGGAGAGCGTACCGTAAATCATTAAGCAGCTGTAGAACCTGCACCCTTATCCCCAAACCCCAAACTCTTGAAACCAAAGCCCTTTTCCCGTAAACCGCTAAACCCCAACATAAGTAGGTTGGAACTATTCTAACCCTCCCTTATGTAACCTTACATAACCTTCTATAGCCCTGGGTTCTATAGCGGACGACTATAGAGCCTAAAACGGGAGATATTAGAAGTTTAGACTAAATCCTAAACCTTGACCTTAAACATTAACCCACCTAAACCCTAAACCCGGCAAGGCAGCGGGCCGCAGTGAGCCCGCCGAGTGCCAGCAACGACTGTCGAAAGGCGTGCCGCGCCAGTTGGACGGCTGGAGACCTGTCATATCGTCCCCCAGGAAGAATTAGCTCCATGGGCCGTGCCGACCTTCAGTACAGCCTGAGAACTATTTTAATGCCCTTTTACCCGGCAAAAAGTGACTCCTGACAGATGCCTCTAAGCCCGGGGGCCCCCGCGTTAGCAGGGGCTCTCAATTGATGCAGTATGACTGAGTCGCAGCACTCTCACACTCCGGCCTGACCCTCGCGCGTGTCGTTCTCCTGCACAGTTGCAGCTTTCATCAGACACTGTAGCCTGTCCTGGTGACCAGCCTTTGGCAGGTCCGCGGGTGCTCCACCTCTCATGCTTTTCAAGTTGCCCAAGCTTGCGAAACTCTATTTCGGATCGAGCCTTCTGCAGCCGTCCTGGTCGCAGCCACCACCAGCACGAGCCAGACCTTGGTCGCTGCTCATGTCCTGCAGTGTCCAGTGGGGTTCTCTGAAGCTGCCAAGGCACGCAGCGTGCAGCAGGGAAGTGCTTCAGAGACGGGAGGCTTTGCAGCGGCAGTCTTTGAGTCCCAACACCGTTCATGTGAGATGTGGGCAAGAGGTCTTTTCAGAAGCCATGGACAGCACGCATGCTCCGGATGTTGAAAAGCATGGCCCCGTCCCCAGCAGTAGATGCGCTCTGCCTTTTCTGGGGTGACTTGCTAAAGGAAGAGGTTCGGTGCCTAACTGCACGGCTGCCAACGAGCTGTAAGACCATCAGGCCCTCAATTCCAAGCCTGCCCGATAAGCAGCGGTCCCTTGAACATCTTGTTCAGGAGTATGTAAGACGACTCTCAACCCTTGCACATCTTCTGTCCTGTACCTTACGCTACGAAACGAGGCTGCGTTGCATGCTGCGGGGTTCTGCCCACAGGTCTCCTTTGGCCTTGACTTCCTTGCCGGGGCCGCAGCTGCCTGACGCGCAACACAGCATGGTGCATGCCAGCTTGTGTGGCCGCGTTTGACTCACCCCTGCCGAAGACCTTGCAGCTTACGGCCCCGACAGTGCCTCTTTTTTCGCCGCAGCTCGCGCCTCGTCGGCAACTTGTGGGCGCATTCGGTTCCTGCCCTTCGCGTCTGCAAGCGCTTCAAGCTCTGTTCTTTTTGAGCTGTCACTCTCTAGCCCGTCTGTTTTTCCGGGCTCCGGGCGTGTCGCCGCTGGGTGCCTCCCCTCGTTTTCGCATCGCTTCTGGGTGCAAGGGGGCTCTCCCGCTTCGTGACTGTAACTTTTCACTTGGCCGCGTTCGGGTGCCGCGCGCCGCGCGCCTCTTCGTGGTGGTTTCACAGCGCGCGTGTGCGCGCTCTGGACTCCTGCAGCAGCGCCTGTGTTCGGGCGCCCGTCACGATTTTTAACGCTGTTTGCTGAGGCCTGAGACAAAACCGTTGAACACACGCGACAAGCTGGTCTTGGGGGCGGGATGGGGCTTTCGCGCGGCACGCCGCCCACGACCTTTCTGGGTCGAGGCGCAGCGCTTAGCCCTAAACCTTATAAACCCTAAACCCATGTATTGGGACGTTAAAAAAACATGTAACGACCACACAGCAGCCGAGGCCGTGGTCCAAGCCCGCTGGGACCATGGGCCTCGCGTAAGTTGCTGTCCCGTTGCCAGAGCGGACCGTCATGTTTTTTGTTTAGGGTTCAGGGTTTAGGGGGTTTAGGGTTTTCAGGCTTTGAGTTTTTTAGGGTTTAGGGTTGTGGGGTTTAAGGTTTAGGGTTTGCTTAGTAGGGAGTAAGGGCGTATGTTATATTATATAAGCATTATACAGGGGGTAAGGTGTAGGGACCAGGGTTTAGGGTGTAGGGTCTCGGGGTTAAGGGTTTTTTGTTTGGGGTTAAGGACCAGGGTTTTGAGTGTCAGGTTAGGGGGTTTAGGGCTTCTTGTTGAGGGATTTCAGAGCTCAGGTACTGGTTCTTAGTAGGGAATAAGGGAATATCTTATATAGGGACTATATAGGGGGTATCTCCCTTTTTTAATTACTAGACGCCAGTAAGTTTAGGGACGAGGGTTTAGGGTTTTAGGCTGGTAGCATTTGTTTGGAATCTGTGGAGTGCCTGTTGAAGATTGGCCGTACTAAGAAGCCGGACTTACTGGTTTTTACTGTGGAACACGGGAGCAATTCCTACATCATCCCTACATTCTATTATGTATTCCTTTATTCCCTACTAAGAACCGGTAAGTCTGTCTTGGAGTACGGAGACTTATGCCACTGTACGCTCGAGGCAGAGAGGCTTAAAGGGTTGAGGGGCTACGAAGTAGTGATTTTGCATAACGGTTGGCGTTGAGCACGTGGTCTAGCAGTGGCACTTCGTGATTATTTGAAGAGGTCATGGGCACTAACGTTAAACACTAAACTCCAAACCGTAAAACCCTAAAGTTTATTGACTTCAACCCTAAACCATAAATCCCAGCCCATACGCCGTGAACCCTTAACACGTACTCCGAGTATTCCACACCTGTGTGTGGGTTTGAAACTCTTCAAGAAGCTAGTTTATGTTTCTTTTCTGTTGAGGGTAGGTTTAGGGTATATGTGGGGTTTAAGATTTAGGTTTAAGAATTTAGGGTCTATTTCGCTTCAGGTATTCCACTTCTACAGTAGATTTTTTGGATGCTTCCGAAGTACTTGCCCATGACAAAAACTCTTCTGTTGGTTCACCCCAAACCCTGAGCCGCTTCCATGCATGTTGCCCATGATTAGGCTCGGTCGGCTCCAAGGCGAATTGGTGGTTGCCTGAAATAGGGGCACCCCCAGTATAGAGTCCAATAGAAAATGGTCCTTGCTATAGGGAAATTGGAAAGGTACCCGTGAATTTGGGAAATCCCAAACATAACCTTACGCCCTGGACTCCCAACATTTGGGATCCAATTGTGGGTCGCGGCTCCTTACTTCTGATCCCCTTCCCGCTCAAATTTTAACTCCACACGACCTTAACATAGTCTTTTGGCTTTCGGGTCCATATTCTGGTACGCTATCACGTAAGGTGGGGGCGGCCACAAGGGGGAGTTGAATAGAATTTTGAACAGGTGAAAACAAAACATTCAAACACAATACAATGTACAACAGCTACATCCAAAAGGAGGCATTGAGTGTTCACGTCGTGTCTCTGAGAGAACATCAGTGGATTCAGGACATCACCCTCCCCTGTATAGTTTTGTTTTAAGCCAAGGGGGTGGGGAGGACCCGCTATTATCCCTAAACCCTCAGCTTCTATTCCGTTCCCCTATATGCCCCCTTACGCCCCAAACCCTGAATCCTAAGCTTTACGCCTGAATTCATTGGCTAAACCCTTTGTTATCAAGGGGCGGGGAGCAGAGGACAGTCACATGATTTGACATTAGGACGAGTTTTGCAAATCTTCTGGCAATACCGAGCCTAAATTTCAAAACCGCAGCAATCCTGAGCCTTAAATCCTAAACTCCTAAACCCCAAGCCCTGTATTAATCAGAGCCCCCGTAACGGGGCCG
>CAJNIZ010007596.1:0-15896 GCA_905231905.1 Symbiodinium pilosum
GCCTGAAGCCGCCTCAAAGTGCGCGTTTACACGCCTCTGGAGGGTTTAACCAAGGCTTTAAGGGGGAACCTGGTGTAAGGGAGACCCATCTACTTCCTTTGTAATCCTCATATGCTCCATAATCTAAACTCCTTGAAGCGGGGGGGTATATATTGGATTATATAGAAGATCATTACAGGAGCTATTAAGGGGGATGCTAGCAGTTTAGACTAAAGCTCATATGCTCTTCGGGTCCCCAGCGACTCCCATGTCATCCAAGCCTTAGTGGCCTGCTTCATGATGGTCGTACGGGGCAGCCGTAGTAAGACCCTGGTCACACTGCTTGGAGGATCAGGTGAATTTGGTAAGGGGTTACACTGGGAGCATGGAAACTAGAATGGAAACTGCTATGGTCTATTGGGGTCATATAGGGAAATTGGAGAATAAAATGGAAACTACAGGGTTGATTGGCTTGGGCAGGATGGGACTTACTATGTCTCCCCGACCCTCCAAGTGGGATGATGTTGTGCTTCTGTGCATGGCTGATGGACGGCTTCCAATTTTTGTGTTTAGGTTTCTGGTTCAAGCTTAGTTCTGCTGGGGGTGATTTAGGACGTGCGAGGACCCTGCAGTCCTTCCACACAGCCCCAGAAAAATTCAACGCAATCTTCGAGTATCGAAGATCTAAGCCCGAAAATCCTAAACCCTAAACCCTTTTAAGCCAGCGATGTTGTGCCATCCATGAGCAACCTGAGAGGCCATCATCATTCCGACCTTAGATTACGAGATGTGGGAGTTCCAGGGTTGAGAACTAATGTATGAGGCTTAGGGTGTAGGTTTATTGGGGATTACGGTTTCTTGTTGTAGGGTTACTGGGGCGAAGGGTTCAGGGTGCAGGGTTACTGGGGTTTGATTTAGGGTTTAGGGTTACTGGGGTTAGGGTTTATTGGGGTTTACTGGGGTTTAGGGTGTCGGACTACAGGGGGTTAGTAGGGAATAAGGGAACATAGATATATGGTCTACTCAGGGATGATATTCCCCCTAGTCCCTACTAGCCCCCAGCAAGATAGTGGATTCCAGAGGGGGATAAAGTTGTGGAGCAGAGGCAGCTCAAGGGAAGCCTAGGGACTTAACAAGGTTTAGGGTTCAAAGTAACTTTGGAGCTTCCACTTACTTGGCACAAGCCCACGGTCGAACCGCTTCGCTGCCGAAAGGCACTGTGCGACGACTGCTGGATTGGTTTAAAGCTGGGTAGGGAAAAACCAAGTTTTGACCAGGTAATATCCTATCATGTCTCATACTCTTCTGCGGGATCTCGCTGTTGAGCTAGGGTTGCGTAAGAAATTTGTCTAGGTTAATCGAGTTCAGGGTTTAGGGCTTAGGGAATACAGTTTTGGGTTTAGGTCTTATAGTACTGAATTTAGGGTTTGCATCCGCAGAATGGCACGCTAACTTCGAGTAATACTCATATGGATAGTGGTTGATGCAGAGAATCTAAGGCTAATGTACCCTTTGTGGAATTGCGGCATAGGCTTAGGGGCATTGAGTTAGGGGTTCATGTAGCATAGTCCAGCAATGCCACTGGAGCCAGAATATGCTTTCGAACTTGCCATATAGACCCTCAACCCTTAACCGCCAAATATCGGGGAATTCCAGGGCCTCCAAATCCACCGCAGATACCACCCGTAAACACTAAACCCTGAACCGATGCCAGCAAGGGATCCTCGCTGTTTGACACAGGGTTCCTGATGGAATCTTTGTTGGCCCCAGGTATTCCTGGATGAAAATCCATGTCCATTCGCTTTATAAGTTGTATTGACTTACACTCGAAGCGGGGTAGGTTTGAAAGTAATTCTTAGTGCTTGTTACCCTTAATCCCTGTACAGTCCTTATACAGCCATGCAAATGTTTCATAGGACCCCCCAAGCCCATCCCTTAAAACCACCCAGACCAAGAGCCCCTAAGCCTTAGGATTTAGGGTTTTGGGTTTAGGTTTTAGGGATCAGGGTCTAGGGTTCAGGGTTCAAGCCTCCACCAAACTAAAATGGAAGCTGGCAAGAAATCCTTCAAGAAGGAGCGCCTGGCCCCCTTCGTGGAGGGTTTGGGAGAAAAACCCTAAACCCTAAACCCCAAATTAGTAAGTGGATACTGGAAAGATCGGGGAAGACCTCCTGATGCTCCAAGTATAAACCCTCAACCCTATATCGCTCCTTGAGCCTCCAGCTTCCATTTCAGCTATAGTCTAAACTCCTTAAAGGGGGTTATATAGGGGACTATATAGGGGACTACTATAGGGATTATTAAGAGGGATACTAGGAGTTTAGACTTTAGCTCACATGTTCTTTGCCGTTTGATTTTCCATTATACCCCTGTACACCCTTGCCTGAAACCTTAAACCCTAAACAGGGCAGCGTCTATGCCTGCATCGCCCTGACGTATCCCTGGAGTGTCCGAGCGCATCCCTGTTTTTAGAAACTTCCAGATGCTGCGAGCAGTCCAAGGGTTTAAGGTCTAGGATTCAGGTTTTAGGGGTTGGCGGATTTAGGATTCAAGCTTTAGAGCTTTAGGGCCGAAGCCCTGAACCCTAGACCCCCAACTCTCAAACTCTGGGCCCTGAACCGTTTCCGGGCATCCGTGTTGATCGATCTGCTCTGCGTTTTTTTGAAGTAGACAGCGGCTCCAGAGCTCTTGACTCATATGGTGGTTTCTCAAAACCTTAGGGATAAAGGAGATCAAGGAGATTGTCGCCCCTATTTAGGGTTTGGGGTTAGGGACTGTATGGTGATGATTTTGAGAACCACGCACATTTTAGAGCAAGGGACAGTTTACAAGAAACTGTACAGACGTCTGGATGTTTTCCAGCAACGTGGTGGACCGGCGCAAGGAACATCCCCGTCACCTTTTTGTTACCTTGTCTGCCAAAAGACCCGAAAGCCCATACCTCGGAGCAAAGCATACCTAATAGCAGAAGCCCTAAACCCGCTTGTGTTCAGATGGAAGGTCTTGTGTGCATGAAAGGTGATTACAAGGGGATTATGCTTTCAAGGATCTTATGGAAAATTCTTCTCAAAGCTGTAGATGCCTTTCGCTGGTCCCAGAAACAAAGGCCATACGATTTTGGGGTACCTTATTTGAATCTCTGAGAAATGTCCTGTACTTCTACATGAGGTTTCAAATTTCAAGAAAGAGCCTGCAGATAGAGATTGACCATATCTGCATGGAGCGCATCAGACGGACCCATTAGCTTGAGAAGGCATCTTCATAAGCAATGCTGGGATATTTTTTTTGTCGGAAGGTTGCCCTTTTATTCTGGACACTTTTTAAACATTCTTCAGGAACCACACCAAGCCCACCCACTTTTGCTGCAGAGCCTCGCGCGGAGTGTCCCCGGCATGCAGCAGCAAAACAGGGAAAACGAGTGCAGTCTGAATCCTACCCTCCCTGCACATGGCGTGGCACCCCCGAAAGGAGACCTACACAGAAAACCTCCTCCTCCGCACAAAACGGAGTTCCGTACGAGTCAACTCACACAGGAAACTAGTCCAAAAAAGCTGAACCCAAGGGGGCATGGTCGTTGAAGGGCCTCTTTACAAGGTCAATATTTCTTTGGGGGGAGCACAAACAACTGAAGCTTGGGTTTGATGCGTAGGGCTACAGGGTTACCTCGACCAAGTGAATCTCGCAAATAGGTTGACAACGGGGACAGCTGCGTTTCCTATGGTTTACTTGCTTTGTCTACGTTTTTCTGCTCCACTGCTTGGCTTTATGCGGGGATGCCATGCATGGTATGTGTGGCAGCACTTGTTCGGCATCGGCATCGAGGATTGTAGAACAAGCCTTATCCCTGCTCCGAACAGCAACGGCGCAACTGAGTCTTGCTGAGCCCGATGAGCCATGATTCGACCTAAATCCCTGAGCCCCTAAAGCCAACCCCCCAAAACCCTGAACGCTCAACCCTCATCCCCAAAACAAGCCCCAAAATCCCCAAACCCCCAAATGCTAAGCGCATCATTACTGATGTCTCTTGAGAGCTCTTTAGGCCCCTGGGGAGGCTTTCAGGGTTTAGAATTCGAAGCTTCTTGAATCGAAAATGGCATGGGTTGGTAACATGTAGGGTTCAAGGATTAGGTGATAGGAGGTTTTTAGCGAACCCAACACGGAAATCAGGACTTTTCGAGCTATCATACGACTATGACAGGAATCTCATCTTGGTGGCTGGGGTTACCAAATTGTTGCCAGTAGGCTGACAGGTTTTGGGTACTGTCGGTTAGAAACCGTTGGCCGGGTTTCTTTTTTCAGAAGCTCTGCCAAATGTGAAGGTTCATCCCTAAACCCCAATGCTTCGTTGAGCCAAGCCTTGGGACATGAGATAGCAAGCAGCGCAAATCGTAAGTTCCGCTATGGGGTTTCCCCAAGTTAGGGGTACCTTTTGGGAGTCCCAACAATAAGGATTAGAGTATTTAGGTTCTGCATTGGGGTTCCCGTATTTTGGGAAAGTGCACTATCGCTGTTGCATGCTTATCGCTCTCAGTGGTGCGTCCGCTGGTCAAAGACTGTACAAGCCTGAATACTCAGGAGCGCGATGCCTTCAGGACGTATACATTTATGTTTATGACTGGTTTTACTACCCAAACCAGCGAGCCTACCTTTTGGTAGAGCGCGCCTCTTGGAATCATGTAAAGAAGAACTTTTCAACCTTGGGCCAAAGTATTAGCAGGTATCCTAGGCTCCCCCTACTACCTCCCTGCTAGGTTCCCTCTTAATTCGGTGTAGTTGGGGCTATTTAAGGGGGAACCTAGGTAGGGGTAGTAGAGAAGAGGGTAGTAGGGGAATCAATAAAGGTGCCACGCCGAAGCTTCCTAAAATCACCCTCAAGTTGAACCCAAACCCTCAACCCTAAACCCTAAACCCTAAACCCTAACCCTAAACCCTAAACCCAAAACCTGAACCACCCTCAACCCTCCCAGGGCTTCCCTGCTGCCTTCTTGTGTGCCATTGCGTGATGCAGGGAGTTTTTGGGGATCCTCATAATAAGGGTTGTTGAATATTGGGACCTATAGGGGGGGCCTGGATTTATGGAAGCCACCCGTAGCTGCAAACGAACATCAACAAGTTCATTTTAAGCTTGGTTCAAGACTGATACTAAAGTCAGGCGAGATTTTTAGCATCAACAATACTGCCACAGCATTTTGACACAGTTCCTGCTGCAGCCACAGCTGAGGATAGGTAGTAGTGGTGTTTGATGTTAGTCTCATTCGTACCACCGCTGCCACTGATCTTGAACTCAGAACCCTAAATCTTAAGCCTCGAACCCTAGATGGGGGTTTTCGAAAATTGGGAGTACCTCTTGGAAGTCTGTTTCACAAAGATCATCGTATATTGGGGGTCTAAATTGGGGTCCCCATGCCAATGGGAATTACCATCTGCACATCCCAGAAAAACAACTCCTCAGCTTTCCCAGCATTGGCTTCTACACCTTTTTGGTTCCCTACTAGGACCTTCAGGTCAATAATGTAAGTAATAACAATAATTATAGTCAGAATAATGGAAAAGAAAATGGAAACTACTATAATAGCGTATATATTGGGGTTATTGTAGGGTATATATTGGGGTAAATAGTAATAATGGAAAAGAAAATGGAAACTACTATATAGGACCTTATGAGGGGTCGACCAAGGGCCCCTGAAGGTCCAATAGTCCATCCTGGTCCTCAGAGATGCATACCTACATCAACCTAGTTTCTTTCCCATTCTTCTCATTTGATTCTACATTTCTGGGTGATGGCCTTAAGCCCTAAACAGACCCTAAACTCATCAAAGCTTTTGCCCTTTGAACCCTCTGTGCTTTCCAGCCATGGATACATTTTGCGTTGGCGGCTCTTGCTCTTCCAGCACCGGCTGTGCCGCAGGCATCAGGAGCTACGGACAGCGGTTGCAGTTTGAGGCCATGGCCTGCCCCTACTTTCACATGGGGACATAGAGGATATAGGGGTTTCGGATGTAGGGTTCAGGGCTAAGGGATAGAGTGGTCTATAGGCTTTAGAGTTAGGGCAGTATGATTTTGAGCTCAAAGGTTTTTTATTTGGATTTTTTGGTTGGCGGACTGGGATTGTGGGTGGTGAAGTCAGCAATTCATAACCCATAAACCCTAAACCCTGAACCCTTAACCCTCAACCCTAGAATAGTAAGATTCAGGGTTCTGGGCTTACAGGAGGGTTTACGCCTCTCTGGAAGGGTGGCCTTCCCTTCCGAGCTCTTTTGATGGGTTTAGAGTTAGCGGTTTAGGGGTTTAGGGCTTTAGGGGTTTAGGGTCTTAGGGTTTAGGGGTTTAGGGTTTAGGGCTTTAGGGGTTTAGGGACATTGGTAGAGGTAGGAATTCGTACCGTGGCGTTTGGTTTTCCTCTCCCAGAGGTGGAGCGAATAACAACGGAGATCTTGACCTGATGTGAGCTATAGTCTAAACTCCTTAAAGGGGTTCAATGGGGGATTGTATAGGGCAGTATTATAGGGGTTATTAAGGGGGATACTAGAAGTTTCGACTATAGCTCATATGGGGGCCCAAGCTCACAAACTGCACCCTGGATCCTGAAACCTAAAGCACCAACCCTAAAACTCTGGACCGAACCCAGACCATTGACCCTCGACCTTGAATCCTATACCCTTAACCTTTGACTCGAAACCCATCCCAAACCCCAGCCCGAAGCTCCTTTCGGCAGGAATTTCATTAGGACTTTAGGGTTTAGGGTTTAGGGTTTAGTTTAACTGGGGTAGATAGCCCCCTCAAGCCCCCTTGACACCCCTTAAGCCACCCTCTGAAGCAGTCCCCTACAGCCTCCTCTGAGCGGGCCCCCTTAAGGGCCCTTCCCTGAAGGCTCCTTCTGGAGCTTCCCTGGCCCCAACATGGGGTTTTGGCCTTGGTGAAACAGGTTGCTTCATCGCACGATTCAGCGTTTCGGTGAGGAACATGTGGGGTATTACTGTGGATGGTGCAAATCCTCACTACCATGGACACCTCGTATACCAGGAATTACGCTATGCGCACAGTCCTAGGAGTGGTTGAGGAAGATTCCTGCCATCCACTCCAGGGTCTTCGCGCTTTAGGGCTAGAGGTGTGAGGGCAACGCGGCCATCGCAATACGTAGATCCTTACTGTACTATACTGTAGTCTCTTTAGGAATGATTTTCCTTTTTTTCTGAAAATAGAACCCCAAGATTTTCTTTTAGATATATTGTTGTTGTAGGTCTAGGGGATTACACTATAATCGCCCTCCGATTTTTTTTTGCGACATCTGGAGTTCTTGGCATTCGTTGTGTTTAATCCTTCCTCATCCCTTCTCTAGGATACAGAAAGATTAGGACATCTTTCGCCCAATAGTATGGGTGCCTGCAGCCGTTAGAGTCGGGGTTGCTGTTCAGCAACTTGAATTTTGAAAGCCAAATTATGACGCAAATACCCATCGTGTTGTAATATGTCGCTTACTGTAAGTACTCAAGTCACAGCCCAGAAGTAGCGGTATGCGCTGTATACCCTTAACCCTAAACCCCAAATCACCAACCGTAAGCCCTAACCCCAAACTTTACATCCTAAACCTTGAACCCTACACCTTAAACCCTGAACCCCACACCCTAAACCCTACACTCTATACCCTAAACTGGAAAGCCTGACCCCTTTTCTTCGCAAACTATCAGAGTTTGGACCTAAGGTTGTAGGTCGCCGAAGTGAGGATTGGGAGGGGTAGGTTTAGGGTTAGGGATTAGGGTTTAGGGCTTAGGGTTTCGGTTTAGTGTTTAGGGTGTGAAGGAGTTGAATTCAGGGTCAAGCTACCATGATGGAGAATGCAAACTAAAAAGAAACTGGGCAACAGACTGGGCACTGGAGTCATGCATGGGTATGTAGGAGTTTAACCTGGGTTACACCTTATGAACAATGTGGGTATAGAGTTAAAGAACAGGGTTTCCCTATCATGGTAACTTAGTTTGGTGGCTTCCGAAAATAGAGGGACCCCCAACGTGGCCTCCCACATAATGTAATCCTCATTAGGAGGATCCCAAAAAGTTACCCATCAGTTATTGGAAGGCCTCAATCCTATATATCTCTACGTAACCGCTATATTCCCTTTAAAGGGGAAACCCATTTGAGTTCCTTAGCAGCAACCCGGTAAGGTCCTCCGGGAGTGGTCACTTCATACGAATATTAAGCACCCCTCCCCACGCCTAATATTAGATATTTCCCATAAGAGATCTTATATTCCAGGGGACCGGACTTGTTCATGGAGGAGATGTATGGGGCGCCGCCACCAGAAGACGAGATCACCTTGCGCGCGGCGAGGGAGACCTTCCACTTCCGTGGAGGGGAGTTTGTCCTGCACGACATGCCGCAGGCCACCCTCAAGAAGCACCGCAAACGCCTCTGGCTTCATCATGGTGACCTCCTGTTTTTCACAGGGCTGGTGCGTGGAAGTTTCACACGCGATTTCCCCGACCTCAAACATGACGAAGGTCTTTGGGTCAGCATTGAGAAATGCCTCGATGTGTTCAACAAGACCCGCAGACGGCATTGGGGAATCCGCCAAGTGATCCAGATGGTGGCAGATCAAGAGCCGGAAAGTGAACAGGAGGATGTAGGCTTTGACCGCGTAATCCTGCTAGGCGAGTATACTAATTACGAGTTGCGAAAGGGGTGAGTTGGGAAGGGTTGCATGCAACACGCCCCTAAACCGAAACCCGAGACCCTACACGCCAAACCTGATACATAACCTGGCAAGCGGCCTGCACACAGCAAGCGCATTTTGTGGGCTCGAACACTGTACTTGCTGTCTAACGATTATCTCCAACCCTGCAGAGGCCTAAGATTATCTAACAGCTGTAGTATACAATCCTGACACGGGACCCCCCATAATCCCTGTGTAGGGGGCCCTATATAAACCCCAATGTACTATAGTCCTGATTACAGGGACCACTCAAAAAAGGACCTACCTTTTGGAAACCCCCATATACCTCTCCTCTTCCTAAGGGCCCAAAACCTTAAACCCTAAGCCCCAAACTGTCCCCACTACGTTGCGAACATCCCCCCCCAAAAAAAAAACAAAATCAACCCTAACCGTTACCGCCATTTCATCCATACACTGGCCAAGCCTTCATTTCGTGTGGAGTTTTGGGTTGAGGCTGTAGTTGAATATTCGGAATCAGAATCTTTTTACGAAGAGTTGCCGGGCCCAATTCTAATCTCTATACCCTAAGCCCTAAACCCAAGCCTTCAGCCCTCACCCTAAACCCTAAACCCTAAACCCAATCCCAAGCCTTCTAGGTTGGCCGCTGTTCCTGGCCTCAGCCCTCCACTGTGGCTGGCGCTGCTGCCGGCGCGTGCCGCGTGCGGCACAGGGACTGGTACCGCCCCCTGGGAGGATTCAGGGTTTAGGGTTTAGGGTTTTAGGGTTTAGGGGAAATCTTGCACCACTTAGGATCCACAAAATACCTTAATCCTGTTAGTCTAAGCTACATAGGCTGGTGCAAGATTTCCTCCATCCACTGTATAGCGTGTAGGGTTTGCTATACGGGTTATATAGGGATACATAGGGATATTACCGTGAGAATGGAGAATCAAATGCACAATGATATGTAACCTACTATTTAGGGTGTGGGGTTTACGCCCAGAATGATCACCAACAATGGAGACTCAAATGGACAAAAGCGGGGAATGGAATGAAAATGTGTTTTCATAGGGGTTAACAGATTGTATGCAATGTAGTGCCTATATTATTGCCAACAGCTTTTGGAGGTCTGTTTCATGCAACCTCTACTGAAACGACAGAAGGAATCTAGGGATGTAACTTTGCTAGTTATTCAGTGCTGAGGGTTCAGGATTTAGGTATCGGGCCAGAATCCAAATTCCCAACCCGAAAGCCCGAAACCCTACACTGTTGACTTTGAAGCAGCCCTAACTCCTCACCCTTGGCCCTGCATTCTAAGCCCAAAGCTCCAACTAAAGAGCTCTGAGCCTTGCATAAGAATGTAGCCCTGAGACCCTAAGGGTTTAGGGCCCTAGACACCAAAGGGGTTCAGGGTTTAGGGTTCAGGGTTTAGGGTTTAGGGTTTTGGGGTTTAGGGTTTAGGGTTTAAGCTTGCAGAACCACCCCCCAAACCCCAACACCCTTAGCCTTTCTCGGCTATTTCTTAAACGAACCCCGTGCAGGCCTTAATCTCCTTCCCGCTCCCTTTCTGTCAGCCGGGTTTCTGAGGGCATTACTTTCTGAACAATCCTAAACACCAATCCATGAATCCGAACCGCTTGCGCCCGAAACCCTGAAATAAAGACAATTTTCTTACTAATGTTTCAGGTAACCTGAGGAGTGAATGCCAGTAAGAAGTCCTCTATAACTCTTCTATAATCCCCCCCCCCCAGACTAGTGCGTATATCCTCTCCCCCCTTAAGCACCACTAAGCTCTTGAGAAATCTGGGTAGAAACTCCAGCTCCGGTCAGGGAACGCCCTCTAGTTTCTGACTTCTCTTGCGAATAAAACTACTGTTTCGCCCAAACCCTAAAGACCTAAACCTTGAACTCCAAACTCGAAACCCTGAACTCCCAACCCTCAACCCTCAACCCTGAAGCGCTAAAGCCTAATCCTAAAATGCTTAAGCCGCAACCCGCTTGAATGAACCCTAAACCTTCAACCTTGTTAGCCAAGGAACAGCGGCGGGGCGCTGCAGGCGCTTCGCAAGTGGCGGAAGGCACAGCCGAAAGCCCCGGAGCCCGAGGCCGGGGTTTAGGGTATAGGAGGTTGGGGTTTAAGGTTGGGGGTTTAAGGTTTGGGGCTAAGGGTTTGGGTTTAGGGATCCTTCGAGGGAGTTTACAGGGGTTATGTAGGCATCCTTCAAGGGGTTTTTGCGGGGTCACCTGGGGGGGTCCTGCAAGGATGATGTAGGGGTTATGTATGAGAGGTTGTCAAATTTATGGTCCCTCTGGGGGTGCCCTAAAAATTGGTCTGGTTCTGAGTATGATGTAAGGAACCTTTCGGATAGCAGGGGTGTCTGGAAGGTTTGCATGCATGGGCTCAACCTCAAGGCGCAACTAAACCGCAAACCTTCACGCCTAAACCCAAACCTCTAAACTTGCGATGTCCAAAGCTATTACTCCGAAACACCCTAAACTTTGAGCCGAAAGCCTTAGCGTGCCGAACCTCAACCTCCAGAACCTCCGGACGGGTTTTTGGCTGAGGTTTTGGGCTCCTGAACTCTGAGCCCTGGATCCCTAAACCCAAGGCGTCATCAACACATCCTGCTCAGTTTGAAGCGCTAGACACTGAGCCCCAAACTCTGAGCTGACACTAGGGTGCACAGTTTAAGCCGTAAGGCCTAGAACCCCCAAACCCTCAATCCTGAACCCTCGACTCCCGGCGAAGGCCCCGAGTTCCGCGAATCGCGCGGAGGCTAGGGGGACGTGGAGAGGGAATCGGTGGAGGAACCTTGAGTGCAGCTTTAGATTGGGTACTGCCCCCACTCTAACAGTTGGATAATATCTATATTGTTGTTACATGTTATATATGACCCCTAATATGGGTTGTTACAGGGTGGGGGCAGTCCCCAAGCTTTAGAGTTTGGGTGTAGGTTTCTCAATTGTTAGGGAGCTGGAGGCTGCATTTTTGAAGTTACTGTATGGCATCTGCAGTTCTTACAGGTTCACGGGGTCTTAGGAAATCTTCGTCTCAGCGCACCAAAGTGCCCAAATGAATTTTTGGAGACCATTCTGCTTTCTTCTATTTCCGCTAAGTTCTTCATTTCTGCCAAGCTTCGTAGCAGGAGGAGAGATGGCTGACAAACGGCTGGACGGTAGTATTCCGTGCACGTGCAATGCAGACGAGCCCCGGATTTCTCCAATGTTGGATTGCAAATTCTGAGCGTGTATGTGGACATCAGCTACCCTCAAAGACAATCATCATCTCCCAGACCCAACCCAGAAACCCTAAAACTCTAAGCCTGGAAAGCCAAGGCTCTCAAAGAAGAACCTCCCCAGCTGCGTAGCTACATGGCACGCCTGGATGAAAAGTATGAAAGCAGAGGCTAGATGCTTAAGGTTTGGTGTTTAGGGGTTTAGGGTTTAGGGTTTAGGGTTTAGGGGAGTTTATTTAGACTTTGGTCTAAGGGAGAACCTAATGGAAAAGAAAATGCATGATGCAATGGAAGCTGGGATTATTTGCTTCTTGTAGGGGGTTTTATAGGGGTTATATATTGCGGTGTCCTGGGGTCTACATTTTCTGTCTGGCTGTTAGTATGGAGTCAAGGAAGGAATCGAAGAGAACATGGAAAACATACATGAAAGTATTGATGGTTATACGTGCTATAGTCTAAACTCTTCAAAGGGGGGTTGTAAAGGCGCTTATACAGGGGAGTATCATCGGGCTTCTTAAGGGGCATGCCAGGGGCTCAGACAAACGGCTCATATATGGGCTACTGTAGGGATCCGTTCCTGCATGCTCTACTTTTGGGGAGGTTGAGGGTAGTTATGACCAACGAATGGGTGTACTTATAGGGTTTAGGGTTTAGGGTTCAGGACTTATAACTATAACCTCATCACAAACCCTCTAATGGCTCATTGGGTTGCGTGTGCTAGCTATATGTGGGTTGTCATATCACGACACTTCCAAGTACAAACAGTCAGAAAGTTTAGAGGTTAAGGCTTAGGGTCTGGGTGTTAGTGGTTCAGGCGGTTGAGGATTAAGGTTTGGAGTTCAGGGCTTGGAGCTCGTTGGTCAGCGTTCGCGCAAGTTACAAGCTTTCTCGCATGTTTTCAAGGGGCGCACGTGGGCTGCTCATGTTAGTTCTGGGGAGCCTGGGGCTCTACCTTGAAACCAAGGTTGGGCTTAGGGTTCAGGGTTTACAGGGCTTCAGTCCTCCCTTGCGAGTCCTTGGCGGATGGCTCTTTAAGGTCCAAAGTATGTGCACCTGATATACCTTCGAACCCCGAACTGTGGCATACCTTAAGCCCTGAGCCCTACTTGGAGGTTTGGAGGTTCACGGGACTTACTAACTACTTCTATCTAGGCTTATAACCTTATTTGCCCTGGGGTAACCCCTGTAAGGCCATTTAGGGGGGTGTATAGGTAGGGTTATAAGCCCACTTGTAAGTAGTTATAGTCCCCCTTAAGTAGATAAAATATGGGGTATATAGAGATCTTAGTATAATATACCCAAAGCCATATTCTATCGACTTAAGGGGGACTATAGGGTTATAAGTCCACTGTAAGTAGTTACCCTCAAACCAAGTTGGCAAGATATGTCACCTCAGGACATTAAAAGTAAACTACCAGGTGCACCTGGTCCTAAAAAGCATTTTGTTGCGGCAAAGAAACGAATTCTTAGATTCCAATCCGCAATGCATACTGTGCAGCGTCTTCAATTCCTTGGCGCAGCTAAAAAAACCTCATATTGTAGCCCCTGCTTGGCAAAACAATGATAAGTGCTTTTGCTGCCAAAAACTTCTTCATTGCTCTGTGGAACCACGTAACCTTTCGCGCGATTGTTCCAACACGCATGACGTTCCCTCATCACTCTTTCTTGAATGGGAACAAAAATTCCAAAATATGCTTGATTCTCTGGAACGCATCATGTCCAAATTCTGAGCAAAATGCCTCTTTGCTACTTGACTAGCTGTACTTGATTGTATATCTTCATTAACTGAATGCACCAAGCATTCTCGTTTCACCTTCGACGCACCAGACTCAAGTCCGCTTTACCCTCAAACCCGGTTCTGAGTATTTAGGCGCCTGTACTGTTTTGTCCCGTGCGTGTAGCGCCCAAATTGCACCCCAAAGCCTAAACCCTAAATCTTAACCCTAACTCCCAAATCGCAAGGGTTTAGGGTCTAGGGGTTTCCAAAAGAAGGCCCAGGGCCCATGCAACCGTAGGGCCCCACGGTGTCAACCCTGAAGATTCCCAGAGTTCTTGAAATCTAAAGCCTAAGGGTTTTGGGTTGAGAGATTAAGTTGTCTCCTTAGGACTTTTTCATTTTCATGTTATACCTCAAGGGTTATACAAGATATTTTTTGAAATAGGTCTAGGGGGATTACAGGCAGTCCCCTTTACAATGTGCAATCCAGATCTATGCCTGCAGATCTTCCCAGTCTAGCTTTTTTGGGGCTTGGTGAAGTCTTGCACCACCTTGTCTACCTCAGATCCTAGAAAGCACAGCATATTGGACCCTAACTGCAAGATCTCCTACAACCTAAACCCCCTAAACCCTAAACGCTAAACCCTAAATGCCCCCCAAACCCTCAAACCCTTAACGCAGTGACCGTGTGAGTCCAGGAGTTCTTTGAAACCGTCACAAAACGTCCGGAGCTACTCCCTGCCTACACGGAACAAGCCAGGGTGCAGCTCTCAGGATGCGTAGCAATTAGGGCCAGGGTTTAGGGATTAGGGTCTAGGGTTTAAGGCTTAGGGTTTAGGGGTAGGGTTTGGGGCTTAGTGTAAGAGGGTTCAGGGGGTTTAGGGGGTTTAGGGGGTTTAGGGGGTTTAGGGGGTTTAGCAGTTTAGAGGATTTAGATGGTTCAGGGGTTTGAGGAGAGCTTGGAGATGTAATTGGGTTTCCTGTTTAGGTTGTGTGTAGGGTTTCTGCTTAAGGTGACATAGTGTGCTTTTGCAAGTTCTTGGGTACTGTTGCAAGGCCCTCAAGGGACAGAAGTCCTTGCCAGGTCTCTGTCGCGCTTCCGTATGATTCAAGATGACTTCTCTCAAAGGGACCTGTTTTTGAAGCGGGTCTTCGCATCAAGCCATTTTTCCCTTTGATCTTGGTTTGTATGAAAGCATGGCACATTATGCTCAAATAGCCTTCGGATGCCCACCTTTAGTATTCGGTCCCGTGGCATCCCCTCTAAAGAGCCAGGCAGTAAGCCCCATAGTGGCCATCTAGATGCATCCTTTGAGACTATACGGAGGCACAGCGCAAGTTCTTTGGACCAAGTAAGTGTTTGCATCAAGGGCACAAAAATCGAACATCGAATCTGAGCGAAGTGAGCCTCCGCTCCTTGACTTCCAGATTTACATGTTTTGGGCACCCCAAGCTCTCAAGCAAACCAGCCGCTAAGCTGTATTCCCTAACCCTGAACCCTACAGTCCTTAAGCCCTATACCTAAAGCTTGAACCAAAAATGAGCCCTGTCCCTTATCATCCCTAAGCTATATGCCCCAAGTCCTAGACCCTGCATACAGACCCTGAACCTCATGTGCGCCATATACATCTTATACACCCTCAATCCCGAGCCCCCGATTCCTGGACCCCAAGGTCCTTATATCCTAAGCCTAAACCCTAAACCCTAAACCCAAAGCCCTAGAAGCTGGGGATCGTGCCTGGTAAGTGGAGAAAGGGTCCGATAAAAAGAAACCCAAAGCCCTATAACTATAACCCCTAAGCCCTAAACTCTAAACCCTATAACCCCTAAACCCTAATCCCCAAACTATACTATAGTAGTTTCCATTTTCTTTTCCATTATCCCTATATTACTAGGTCCAACCACCAAAAAAACCTCCCCTATAGAATCCTAGTTTCCATTTCATTTTCCATTTTCTTTTCCATTTGATTCTCCATGATTAAGGGGGATACTAGGGTTTAGGGACCCTAAACCCTAAACCCCTAAACCACATGAAAGCACCTTCGGAGGCTGAGGGCATGGCTGGCGAAGGGAACGAGGCTGCCACAATTGTCACGGCCGAGGGTTTTTCTGGGTTGCTGTTAAGGAACTTAAATTAAGTTACCATAATGGGTTTAGGGTTTAGGGTTTAGGAACTTAAGTTACCATATTATCCCCCTATAATGGAGAATCAAATGGAAAAGAAAATGGAAAATGAAATGGAAACTGGGGGAATATAGGGATTTAAGGAACTTAAAATAAGTTACTATATTGGGGAAGCCCTATGATTTACTAT
>CAJNIZ010007597.1:242-15895 GCA_905231905.1 Symbiodinium pilosum
TTAGGGTTTAGGGCTTGAGGTTTAAAGTTTGCGGGTACATGGAGATTGGACAATCACATGAACGCTGGGCTTTATACAGGTGTTATATGGAGCGATTTCGTACTGTAGAAACATAGAAACTACCAATATCATTCTGAGATGTATGCCATAATGGCACAGGGAATATACAATCATAGAATAGGTAGCTAGTCATGTTTCTAGAGTATGCACAGTAATAGCTTTGTCTGTGCACGCATGTGCCAAACAACTGCAGACCTGGCGATCTGAGATACATGTTTTACTTTCAAGTACTACTGTCTTCACACAGGTTACAAGACAGAATGGGGATCGCAAATTTAGGACGTGCCCAGTTGCAGCTTCAGTGACAGTCCTGTGCTCTTTGGTTGTTGCACCAAGCAAGATCACCTTTCTACAGGCCAAACGAGAAAAAATACCTACTCTATGCCGGGAGCGATAGTATACCTATTCAAATAGTCACCTCCCCTCACAACAAACCCCCCAACCAGCTAAAAGTCAATTTCAAATAAAACACGGGTACTGCGTTGTGGGCTCACTTGTAACCTAACTCCTAAACCCCAGGTGGCTTTGTCTAGAGAGCCGGACAGGCCCGACTAGGGACCCTGAATGCTAGCCCTTGTAGTTGGGGGAGTAATATGCCAGCCACCTAGGTGTATAGGGGATATGTAAGCAACATATATGGGCTGCACAAGGTCATGGGATTAGGGGTCCGTTATATCTCTTGAGCATTGCGCTTCAGAATTAAAAATTCTCGAGCCTGAGCCAGCAGAAGCAGAAGCTGCTGCATGGACCAAGTCCTTAGCTCAAGATGTCCAAGAGCTGTAGGGTCTCTAAACAGGGATAAAATAGGAAATTCACGGGGATTATACAGGGGTTATGTAAAGACGCATGGGGATATGAGCCGGACATGGAAAATCCAACGGACAAGAGAATGGAAAATGACATGGACACCACCGTACATGTGTATATACATATATATACACATATGTATATCCATACATGTAAAGGTATATGTGCATATTTCGACTGATACCACGGGTGCCTGAGAGTTTGGGGGTAAGGGGCCGTAGGTACTGTTACCACTGTAGGGGTTTACGTTTACGGTATACACAGGTTGTGTAGGGAGTTTGTTGTAGGGCTTCACTCCACTCCCCCTTTAAATAGCATGGAACCACAAAAAGAGCTTGATGCTGCAGGGGGTTCCATGCCTCTTGGGGGGGTACAACGATTATGCTCATGGGGATGTTTGAAACTATCTTGCATGCGAAGTATTTGCTGCATGCTGAGGAGAAAGCTTATAGGCAATTATGCGGAGAGTAAGGAGGATTCTGTTGGGGATGGAGGGCTTCAAGAATGGCTTGTATGGTGGGCCAGAGGCACAGCATCGAAAGAAGTTCTCATGTGTCGGGCTCAAGTTTTGCTTTGCTGGGTGCACGATTGAACTTCTGTTGCAAGACCGGTTGACGCAGCTTCTAGATCCCCCCAGTCTGAAAATTCATGAATGTTGGGACCATGCTGCAATTTGAGCAAGTTCCACATGAGGTCAAGCGCTAGCTTCAAACTAGAATCTAAGATGGCCCTGTGGGAGCTCCCGAAAGAAATGTCCAGAAGGACCTTCACACGGACGTTCGTCGAACTCTGCAACCAAAATCTAAACATCCCGTACCTTCGCGACTCTATGGGCTTTCAATTCAAGTGTGTGTTTTCGCTCCTGAAGTACCTGTGATCCCTGGGGGGGTTCCCAAAATTAGGTATCCTTTTGTGGGGATCGCTACAAAAAGGATTATGTTCACTTCGTATTAATAAATACACACCCTCCCCCCCCGACTGATCCATCTCCATTCTGGGAGAGCCCCGGAATAATAATGCCCAAAACGTAGGTTTGAAAGCCTACGTTCAGTTAATTTAAATCTAATGAAAATCGCTGTCCCGGGAAAAAATCAATATTTCAGGATTGTACAAATGCGGTGGTTGTTATAACTGTGTTCCGGCGGCGGGATTCTATAAATGTGGGGGTAGTTCTTAATGCGAAGTCAACATGAGAATTTAGGGCTCTATATTGGGGTCTCGCTATTTAGGGAAATTACCCCCATCCCCAAAGTACGTCCAAGGCTCTTCCCAGTTCCAGGTCCCGCCCGAATGAGGACAGGCTGGCAGGAATGAGCGCCATGAGATCTACCTGCACGGCCGTAGTGATTATCTGAGTATGCAAGGATTATAGAGGTATTCTGGCGGGCCGTTTATGGGGACTAGATGGGGATTGCATGGATTGCATAGTGATAATAGGGCTATGTCCCCAATGACGGAGAATGAAATGAAACGGAACCTACGAATATGAACTAAATGAGACGGAATGCCCAAAGTGTCAAAATCTCGACAGGATGCGTGAAACTTTGTAGAGCACCCTGCAAAATTTAGAGCACGATCTCTCCGGAACTGTACTACAGGGCTTCAGCTCCATCGTAGTAGTCTTCTCTTTCTCAGGATTCCGTTCGTTTGGTTGATCTACGACTCTGCTTTCTGCTGTTGCTGGTCTATTTTGGCAGGAGCTCTCTGTCACCTCAAGGATCTCTAGAGCCACTGATGAGCAATGTAGCGACCTAGATACCCTCAGTTACAGCATATGACATCATACAGGAATAAGATTGCTGATCGCTGAGGCTTGCGCAGTACCTCTGACCCCTATACAATTGCATTTTCCATGGTTTTTCCGTTTGATTCTCCAGTATTGCCGAGAAATCCCCACATATCTATAATACAACCCACCTCTAAGCCTCTATCCCCTCTCAACCCTAAATCCTAAACCCTAAAGCCATGCATCACTAGTATAACCCCCGTATAACCCTAAACCCTAAACCCTCAACCTTAAACCCTGAACCCTAAACCCTAAACCCTAGCCCTAATCCCACCTCAACCCCGGCCTTGGGCAACGCGGCTTGGGTGCAACAACAGCGGAACCAATTCGGAGATGTCCTTGACCTGGCTAAACCACAATTAGGGTTTAGGTGTTTAGGAGTTATAAGGATTCAGGGATTATCGTTCAGGGAGTTAGGGATTAGGAATTTCGGGTTTAGGGTTCAATCAGGAGTACCTTTAAAGGGGAGATAGGTTAGGTGGACCACCCCCACCCAGTAACAGTGATCATAGGTGGTTATATTAAGGTCCTGTTATAGTCATAGCAGACCACTATGAGAGGGTGGGGGCACCTCCTAGGAGATAGGGATTATATAGGGGTTGTGTAGGGATATATAGGGGTTGTGTAGGGATATATAGGATTCAGGGTTTTAGGGTTTAAAGGGTGGGCGATTGTTTAAAACATGGGTACTCTACAGGCAATCTGGGGTATATGGTGATAATGTAAGAAGACTGTTGGGGGCTCCTTTAGTGATTCATGTTAACTATGTTGTGAAACTCCCGCATGACTGTCCCCTCCCAACCCAAAACCCCAAACCCTTTGCATGTGCTGCCCAGCCTGTTCAAACGACGAGTTCTGCACCTTGGCATGGGAAGTGAGAAGCTTTCCCTAAGGGTCCATCGAAGCAAGACTATATTCTGTCTACCAAATACCCCAAAGGAGGATATGATCTCACTCTATATTGGGTACCATCGTATCCCCCCCGAAGCACTACTCAAGTAGGCTCACGCAACAACGAGCACCGTGGGTGTACAAACCTTGAGCGATGGATCAACTTGTGCATATGTGCTCTTTGCACATCACACTCCAAGACCTTACTAGAATCAACTGCAACAACAACCAACAACCTGAAACTCCAAACACTGCACTCTAAACCCGTAAATAGCGCAGGCACTCCAGAGATTGGTCGAGCCCGCTTGATGGAGTTGGCATGCCTGCGGGCATCGCTTCATGCTTCAATGATGGGATCCCCTTCTTCAACTTAAGGTGGCTTTCTTGCGACACCGCTTAGTTACCAGTTAAGATGCCCTCTAGGTATGTTGCATGCTGCCTGTGCATCTGCCCTTGCAACCGAGGTGCAAGGCTGGCGAGGAAGTCCCGTCCGAGAACTTGACCACGTATCCTCAGTCCATTCGCTTGATGCATGTGCCATGGATGCTTGATCTTCACTCGCAGGACTTATGGTCATCATCCTATATAACCAGGCATTACGATGCTGATTCTTGTCATGTTTGTTGCTGCATCTCCAGCCTACATAGCAGTCACTAGCATTTGATTGCCATGCTCTGTGATGGCAACCGAGGCCTCGAAGTACAAGTAGGAGCGCGGGAACCCTACATTCCCCAGAAGGATCATTATCACTACTATTTGTGTCCCGACTATTACTACTAGTTTTGCTATTATTACTGTTACCCGTATTCTTGCTCTTATCCCTAAACCCTAAACCCTAAACCCTACTATTAGTCTTACTATTCTTCCGGGGCCTCTAGATCTACAGAGTCCAGGCTCCCAGACGTACTCAACTGAGTAGCTTGTTTTTTGGTGGTTGAACAAAGTAAGATTATACTCTGTCTACAAAAATACTATATCCCAAAAGGAGAATATGATCTAAAACTGTATTGGGTACCATAATAACCCCAAAATTATTGGTTACCATAATAATCCCAAATTTATTGGGTATCATAATATCCCCAAAAAAGAATACTACTCAACTGCAGGCCTAGCAGCGGCCATGTTTCTGCAAGTGCTCGACAAAACCCTGCAAGATGTGTGGAGTAGTACTAGTAGGAACAATAGTAGTATTCATGATAATGAGAAAATGATAGTAATAGCAATGGGGTATATTAACAATAGTAATAGCAGTAATATATTAGTAATAAAGGACAAGGAGGGAGCCAGCTTGAAAACTGAAGCATTGCATGGAGCTGACGCAACAGCAGGTGCATTAGCTCATATACCACTGCTCCGACCCTCAAACATGAAATCCTGAAGGGTACAGCATAGTTCGAACTTACAGCGCGTCTTTGTAGCAACTACTACCCAGGCCCCAAATGCCAAAACCAATTGGCTTGCCACAAGTCAAAGCTGCCTCGCGGCCTTGCGCCCACACCCGATCACCCAGGTGAAAGACGGTATCAGAAATCCACTCCAAGTCATCAAAAGCCATGTTCCTGACACAAGCAGAGGGCAGATAAAGGAAAAGAGAACCCAATGTAGTCAAAGTCGCTGGAATTGATGCTAAGAAGGACCCTTTTCTTCGCCCGCTGCATTGTTGCAATCATTACTACAAGAGACCCAAAGTTATCTAACTTTGTCAAGCCAGCATTATTGTTCTAAGATCTAGTCAGCGTACTCAAAACGCATACCCTTTAATCTCAAGAGGAGGATGCAAGAACAAATCGGGATACCGCTGAATTCCTGTATGAGGTATGCCCTTAGGGTATTTCGACTGTTTCTCAAGGATTGCCTTGAGAGGCAAAGCGGAGAATACCCTGTACCTTCGCTTTCGCAGGCAGTCTTACTTTATGTGCTTTTATCACTCTGATCTGCCAGGATCCCTACTTAAAACCTAAACCCTAAGCCCTAAATTCATTTGAACTTGTGTCATTATGTTCCAAGACTAGAGTCCAGGCATGCCCAAAGCCTGTCCAGGCAAACTAAGTATAACATGCTATAACTTGGATGTATGAGCCGGGCAAATGCATCGCTTTCATCATCCCTGGGATGCTTCACATCTAGTCTTTATGCGGCTTCAGCCTCATCATCCGCACTGATCTAAGGGTTTAGGGTCTACAGGGTTTAGGGTTTAGGGTATACAGACTGCCCTGTCTGTGTGGACTTCTTGAATCTTGCACATCTCTAATCGACCAGCAGTGATTTCACTTTTCGCAGCACCGCCTGATGCCCGTGAGATCTGGATGCGCTCGCACCTGTCACATATGCAGCGCAACCAGCTAAGCGACGCGGCATGATATGCTAGGAGGCTGAGCTCTGAGCAGGTATTCTCAAAACCAAGTAGTAAGTAGTAACAGTAATAGTACTACCAGTTATGACGATCAAAATAGTAATAGTAATATGACAGTCGTAGTAATAGTGGCAATAGAACAGTAGCACTCATTTGATGATTATAATAATGCCCTACCAAGCTGAGAGACTACAGCCGCAGTCTCGCCAGCCTCCATCTGAACGCGAACAATTTGCTCAGAGATGTCCACGCCTAAGCCACTCCCCGTTACCCTGAACCCCAAACCGTTAAACCCTAAATAGTAGTCTCCTCTTTAAACGAATCGCTCCCAACATTAAGCTCATTGGTGACAGCGCAGCAGTTGGCAACTGCGGACGGAACGATTCCAGTCGAAGTGCAGTGCAGTCAGTAATATCGAGTCCCGATTAATTAGTGCGGGAGGCCTTAACTGCGCAAAGTTGCGCGGCCTGAACAATTGTTGTGGCGGACTATGGATTTTGATCAAACAGTCCTTTTACCTTAGCTACCGGGCCCGGAAACCCTGGTCATATTGAGTTCAATATAACATGCGGCCCAAATCTGTTTGGTGGATCCCCCCCTTCACCGAATAGGGCGCAACTTTACTCATCAGGCCCCAACATGACCCCAAGTCGGTCGAGTTTGTGCAATGAAGACATGGACGCTGCAGCGTGAAATCAAGAGTATCAGTTGCTGGCTCTCATGCAGGTCGCTATACACGTTCCAGTGCAAACAAGCTACGGTTCCCAGTAATGGCGTCTTCGATGTACCGCCCGTCCTGTCACAGACGTTGTATGATCTGCGGAAGTCGAGGGCTCACATGCTGCAGGTCTGAGGAAGCATATTCCCTGAAGCCGTCCTCCACGACCTGGTTGCAATACCTGACTGGACATAGGAATGCTGTTCAGACAGGTGTCACATCCATCGGCACTTTACACGGCATCAAGCATACATTTACGAATATGTAATGCTCGTCTGCAGCATGAGAGATCTCTTGTTTGAGTGAAAGCCATGACGGAACTGGTTTGCTTTCTGGAAAGGTCTTATATACATGTAGTTTTCCCTTTCCACTCCCTATATCAACTCAACCCATGTAATTTGCTTCGTCCATACCTTGAGACCATTGCCTGAAATCCAAACCTCAAAGCCCCGATAAACACAAACATCAAAATCTGAAACCCTGCCCTACACACCAGACCGCCCCCAAATCCCGAAACCTAAACATCCTAAACCGATCAAACTATGCTGCTGCTACTACCTACCACCACCACTACCACCACTACTACTGCTATCACTATTACTATTACAATCAAGTGCAATGATGATAACTCTTACTATAAATATTAAGTACTACTATTGTCTTGCTATTCGTATTACTACTACTCCTACCACGACTGCAATGCTGCTCCTGCTGCTACTGCTACCGCTACCGCTACCGCTACTGCTACTGCTACCGCTACTGCTACTGCTACTCCTACTACTACTACTACTAGTAGTAGTAGTAGTAGTAGTAGTAGTTCGACTACGATGCAGCAATAAACATAAAGCTAATAATCGTAATAACCCCCTTGGAATCATAATGCTATAATAGTACTAAGTACCCCTTTGTAGCCACGATACTATCATACTACTAATATTACGAATAATCACAAGAAGCGCCTTTGAATCCTCATCCTAAACCCTAAACCGCGTTTCCGGGCCGCGCGGCTGGATCCTGGCTGCCTCGAACTCCTCCAGGCTGGCGAAGCGCTGAAGGCTGTGATTCATTTCCTGGGCTTCCCTGTGGCTTACGGAGTTTCGGGCTCACAGGGTTTACGCGAATTCAGGGTTTAGGGTTGAAGGGTTTAGAGCTCAAAGCTCTAAAGGCCTACCGTCAGAAGGATCATGGTACTAGCTGTATGAGGGTGCGGGCGAATTCTGGGCCTCTTGCATGGTGACCACGGAAGTAGAGTGTAGGTGCGAGGTCGGCGCTGCAGCGGCAGACTGGTAGGTTTTACTGGTACTGGAGATGAGGCGTCTGCGCTCTTTAAACATCAGAGGTTGGCTCCTCTGGCTACAAGGGTTTTGGGGTAACATTTGGCTGCATGCTTCCTGGCATAGGCACTGAAATCACATTCATGACAATCAGGATAAAGCAGGCATCTGGTGCGTTTCAGGCATGGTACATTTGATTCTGCCAGGGCGCATTCAAGTCAACCTCCATCTCCTGCAATGCAGGATACAAGAGCGCGAAGCACATGATTTGCTGCCGCTGCCACTGGTAGTTCATTTTCGTACGTATCAGACATCTGTCTTTGTATTTGATACTATTATATGATAATCTTAGTGGGGCACATGGGAATTAGCGGGAATGTGACCTTGCCTACGAATCATGCAGATCGCCCCCAAGACTTTCAGACATCCTTTCTCGATTGTCTGCATGGCTAGTCCTCACACTAGAAGCAATTTCCGTGCAAACAATCAAAAACTTTATGAGGATCATATGCTGCGTCACGGGCACTTCAGTTTACAGCAGCTACCAGGGCCCGCGCATGCGCTGATTCATGGAATGAGAGGCCTCCGAAAAGAGTTGCACCTGTGAGGGCCTGTATGATCGACATGCCCATATAAATTATGGTAACGTAAATCAAGTTCCGCAAGAGCAACCCAGTTTGTTGCTTGAGGGGTGGAATAAGGGGGAGCTCTGTTTTGAGAAACACTCTCTTCACTTCTGGTCAAAAATGCGGATTCCCCACTAGAACAGGTTAAGTGCCTTAACCCAGAGAATTACTTGTGCTGCAGTCCTCTTGCGCCCCCGAAGCGTTGCTGCGAACACCTTGCAATGAGATGGACTTGGTTTACTGGTTCATAGTAGAGAATAATTAGGGAACATAATCCCTATATGTATATATATATATGTATCTGTATATATGATCATATTCCCTACTAAGAACCCGTAAGTTGGTGTGAAGCCAGGAATGCATGATAGACAAGTAAGTGGGGATCCTGTACCCTACGATTAGGCTCTACGAATCCCTTCTCTGATTTCCTGGGAAGCCATGTTTAGCAAAATTAGCCAATCAGCTACCTCATGCAAGGCAGATCGGTGGCGTTAGGATCAAAGCTCGTACTCATGGGTTGGGAATGTGGGGAGGCACGCGCGGTAGTCTACCCGCTTTAACAATAAAGCCGCTGTGCTTCTGGTGATTGAATTTCAGCCCTCCAGTTACCAACATCGAGATCCCATACCCCACTTAGTGTTATCAAGGATCATAAAAGTTACTGAAGCTGAACTCTCCGCCCGGTTGCGATGTCGGCTGCCATGGTGCCTGGACTCTGCGGGGGCTGTGAAGAATGAGAAGGGAGATCAAGGGGCGCTCCACCAGTCTTAGGTCTTGTATGCGCCATTGCGGACCTCAACTCATCCTGATGCGGGCCAAATGCGCTCAGTCATCCGACCTTCGACGAACAACCGCATGTTTAGCAACCCGCCGAAGGCCTTCCAAGATAGCCGAGGACTTCCGCGTGTACAAAATGCTGCTCATCGTGTAGCAGCAGCACTTGAGATCCTCAGGCACTTTGAACACCCAGAAACAGGTATATGAAGCATGGTGTCATGCATCATGGGGATACCTGCTACGGATTGCCAAGGAAGGGCCACAACATTGGCAAGCTCTCTCGCTCTCTACACATATACATATATATCTATATATATATATGTCTGTTTATAAGATGTATAGCCCTTACCCCAGATAGATGTACAGGTTGACCCCGAGGCAAGGACCAGTCTCTCGTTGGACCGTGTTCGCCACCACCGCCGTGCTTGGGCGCGGATCAAGTACCTCTTCCTGCAACTCTTCAAATTGCAGTTTTCAGAAACTTGAAGATCCAGAATTCGTGCAGCAACTTGGGGGGGATCCTTAACCCGGGATTCCTAAAGCTACATCTGACCCTGCATGCCGAAACCGCCAAGTTCACATGCCGCGGCACGGCTGTGCGAAAAAAATGCTATTGCTGATGGCACCTCTCCGTTGTCCACTTTCACCAGGACCTCCCCGGAGTCTAAGAGGCTCACCACTGTAGCCAAGCGGTCCTGTAGGAAGCTTTGTGCCTTTCTGGAACAGACAGGAGGGTGCTCAAATAGGAGCCGCTCAGTGCAAAGGGATTTCAGGGGTCACAACAAAGAATTCTTCAAAGGAGTTGTGAGAAACTCCCTCGTTCTGCGGTACTTGGGACCCCTTCGTGCCCGGGGCTCGGTGAACCTTCTGTGGTTACCTGCAGCTACTGAACACATAAGGGGCTCGTGTAAGCAAATCACTGCTTTTGAGGATTAGCTAATAAGGATGGACAGTGGAACTGAGGTTGCACAAGGGGCCATATGTTCGCACACACGTGGTAAGAACTTGACTTGTGACTCCACAAACGGACACCCTAAGTACACACACCAATACTCTACGGAGTTCCAGGTACACTCATCAAAACCCAAACTGAAATGTGCGAAGTCCTACCTACCGAAAGCCTAAACTCTGAACCCTATGATATGTCACTTTCCCAAAACAAGGGTCCCCTTTCCCCAAAGAACTAGTAACCCCTATGGTAAGCAACGCTAAAGAATGGGACCCCTTAACCTTATCTCCAAATCTATGCCATATGAGCCATAGTCTAAACTCCTAGTATCCCCCTTTAGAACCCCTATAGTAGTCCCCTATATCATCCCCTATATAACCCCCCTTCAAGGAGTTTAGACTCATATGCAGGCGTCCTGAACCGAGGCGTGGGAGGACAATCCCAGGCGCAGACCAGGCTCTGATGCCACGTAGGCAAACCTACCCGAGAGTTCAGGGCTCAGGCTTGAAGAAAGGGTTCAAGGTTTGGGCGGCTAAAGGTTTAGGGTGGTTTGGGCTTCATTTCTTCAAAAGCTCCAGGGTTTGGAGTTTAGGCCAGTTTAGGCAAGCCTCCAGCAGCCTCCCTAGGCCGTGGGAGATTTGCGCGGGTTGTGGCTGGTGCCCACGCAGCCTGGTGGCTTACAGCTAGAGACCTCATCAAAAGTTCAGCGCTGCCTGAGTTTGACTTGCCACGCCGTATGCAATTTGAATCACCCTGGCCTCTCCCTACAGTCTGGTGTTTGCCATAACTCCAGGAAGCAACTTGGAATGGGGAAAGGACCCTTAATCGAATTAGAATTCCCCGCCTTGTGGGCTTGATTCGCAGCCTCACGGTGGACCCTCGCTTCCTGACGTTTTGCAACGGGTCGCGACGGCGGCATGCATCAAACAGTCAAGGTCCCAGTGGGGGCTGCATCCATGAAGGATGCCCCTGCTTTAGGACACGGCATTGCAACCGATGTTCTAGTAGATTATAGTGAATGAGAATATATTCTACCATAATATAGTAGGTTATAGTATATTATAATATAGTATAATATATCATAACCTATTTATAATAAATTTGAAGATACTGGAGGGCTCAAGCAACTCCGAAGCCTCGCATGCTCCACGGTGTCGCCCGCTCTACGAAGCAAGATCTGAACCTTGCACTCCGTAAAGCGGGTTGAGGCGCGGATAGTGATACTGTTGATACTAGAAATCGCGCACGACCTTCATATACTATAGTACTATAATTCCCAAGGTATATGGTACTTACTGTCATGCAGAAATTTTCGTATCCGCCGTAGCAGGACATGTTTTAATCTTGTATGGCCCACGCGGCTGTCTTGGGCAGGGATTTTCCTCACTATCCCCAAAATACAGGGGACCTTACCATACGCCAACCAATCCACCTGGGAGCGGCACCGTGCACATGCTGTCGGAATCAAGGATGCCCTCGGACTCCTAACCATAGGGAACTTAGTAAGCCTTGTCTGGGTTGCTGTTAAGGAACTTAATTTCAGTTACTATCTTGGGGAAACCATATTAAGTAGTGTGTATACATATACCCATTATGGTAACTTAACTTAAGTTCCTTGACAGCAACCCAGTTGTCCAGCTGGACGGCATGTTGAGTTTACAGCAAGAGCAGCTTAAAACCGAACACTTAGGAAGACTCAATTAGGCAGCACGATGCAGTTTCACTTGCAATGAGATATGCAACATTGGAATACCCAAGGTTATACCAAAACCTGTCGCTTGAGTGGCTGCTATGCTTGCAATAGCGCAGCAAGGTTTGAAATTCAGTAGAGATCACTTGCTCCTGGCTGCCCTGCCTCTCCAAAACCATAGCTGCTTTCGTACATGCGATGCCATCAATGTCATTCCATGCAATGATTTTCTGAAAGCACTCCGCTGATAAGATCAACACCGGGGGAAAACAAAAAAAAAGAGTGTAACAAAGGGGTACTAGCACCCTCCAGAGCAATCGGTCTGTTAACGTTGCCTCGTGCTGCTGACCGACTTGCTGGACAATCAGACGTCCGGCTTCTTGCGGAATCTTGGGAGGGTTTAGGATTTACCCCACAAGACAGGGCATACCATAGATAAAATATGGAGGGTTCCAGGGTCCCTTTGTAAAGCTCAGTCCTGCCAATTCGTCTCGGACCAGTCCAGCCGTGCGTCAAAGCCTTCCTTATCCGGCTTTGACGTCCTGGGCTGCAGTAGGCTTTCGCGTGGAGGGCGTATGTGAAGGGTTAGGGTTTCACGGGAGGGGGATCTACAAGGTTTAAAGCCGCAGCATCTATGGCAAATCTGTGAGGCTAAAGGAGACCCCAAACATACCCTGGCCCAAATCTCTGCCAGCCAAGGCTCCTCGCATCGTCTACTGTCAGCAGCTCCCCAAGGTATCTGGCATCCTCCGACTCAAGCGAACCGTCCTTAAAGTTGCAGGTCAGATTTTCAGAAATGGGGTCCCTTGAAAAGCTCGGGTGTAAAGGGACTAGAAAGGGTTTGTCGGGGTCACTCTTAAGGGTTAGCTATCTAGTCAAGAAACAGCCATGTAGGGAATACTTTGAGATACACCGTGTGTCCATGTCAGTGACTCATGTGCTAACTGTCTTGCCGATCCTGCCACTCAGGGGCAAACAATTAGGAGCGTTTTATTTCTCAACCCGGCAGCAAGCCTGAAACGTACCTACCATGTTTTGTCAATTATGGGGGTCTTAGTCCTCAGTCATATTCAGACAGCCGTGTTGAAGCTCTTGTCGCACTACCGTAGCAATCAAGCAGCAGGATGCGAAAGGACGGTTTGAAGGATTTCGCCATCAAAGTTGTTGTGACCGAAACCTTTGAAGACTGTTTGAACCCTTGCCCTAAAGCCTCTAAACCCTGACACTATACACCTTCAGCGCCCGCAAACCCTACACCAACTGTCCACACATCACGGGACTTCAGGCTAGCCTGCCCTGAGCAAAAGGGAATCTTGTCTGATTTGCTGCTCATCAAATGGGATAGGACGTATGGGATCCTCAGCATGGTAGGAACCCAAACTCAGGAACCGGCACTATGATGATCTAGAGCCCTCTCCAAATTCCAGGTCAGGATTTCACCAAGTGAATTGGGCCAATCATGTCCCCGGCAATGTCAGAAAGAATGCCTGGAATCTCTGGATCATTGTGGATTGAAGCAGCAGGTGGAGTTCTAGGCTGGGAAGAAGCATTGATGGAATCTGTGCTGACCTAGATGTTGACTACGGCCATTGTCTTGGACATGCCGATGTGTTAGGCCTAGTTTCCGTAGAAGTCACTCCAGTTCACAGGATCGCTTTCAGGACACAAGTTGCAGTTGCTGGAAGGGCGCCTTTCACGTTGAAGACGAAGGCACCTTCCCACCTCCAGCCGCAAAATGACAGGAACTGTGACGTGGCCAGATACATTGAGAGGCCATGTACTGCCAAGGCATTGGTAAGGTAAGATTGTAACCCTGTTATGCTGACCTATGGAAGCCCGTACTGGGTGCTCAGAGGTCGCCCCCTGACAAAACACTAAGCACGTTGCGCATAAGAGTTGCACGCACACGTGCGAGTATACAGGCCCCCTCTCAAAGGACGTAGGACGAAACCATGCTAGCTTGGAAAATGCAACGCTGCTGCTCCTGGCATGCTCTGCGAGCCTGAACAGCAGCCTCAAACCTGGTGTCCCCCGCAGCGCCTCAAGGCATCGCAGAGTGTCAAAGAGTGTAGCAGCAGAGCTGCATACTCAAGCTACCATGAAAAACGAATGCGAAAGAAAGCAGCCAAGATTCGAGGGGTTCTAAAAATCTGGTCTCTTTCTTGCATGGGCAATGTTAAGAAAGCCTTCCGCCCACAAAGGGTGGCTTAAAGTTCCATATACAGGCTTTCATATCAGCACCGCTTATGTCCCTTATCTGCTGGGCGCGGGAAGCACCTCATGATCAGGAGCTTCTGGATGACATCCTAAACCCTACACCCCTCAGAAGCCGAAAAGAGGGAGGTTGCAAGTACTTAGCAGTCCTTCTTCGGATATTCAAACTGACATCGGACCCCCATAGCGTGATTTAGGGGTTGCCTTTTTTGTGCTAATTCTTGGCGTCGCCAACTGATGATGCAGTGATTTCGCAAGACAGGAGCGTACTAATATGGACCCCTATCATCTCTTTTCAGTCCCTACATCTCGCTAGGATCCCTAAAGACAGCCGTGTTTGAGTGCACGGAAACTATAGCCGGTAAATCCTCAACTCCAAACCATACCCTCCTAGCCGTAAATCAGAACCCAAAACCTTCTGCAGCTCTTGGGGTTTGGATACGGCCTGGCGCTTCTGCTGCAGCTGCTCAGCTTCTTCCTGCGCCTTCCATACGCGAACGGTTACAAGCCCAAACAAGTCTTACAGCAGTTTAACCGCTCAAGGCATACCATGAAAACACATTATAACAACGCGCTTTCTGACTGCAGGATTGGATAGCTAATGACACAGGGAAGTACAAGAAAATATCTTTGCCAGCCTCCGCCAGGTGTGACAGCGCAGGTGGCAGGGAGTGGGCAAAAGACCACCTCCTCCACGTCCTGCGAGGACGGTCACAGGTCTAGGTCAGAACCAGGGATCCTTCTTAAAACTTGCGTGGTGAGGTGTGCAGAAGCCATAGATGAAGTCATGCTGTGTGCATACTACCCACAAATCACACTTGCGTGATACAATGAGGACACCAAAGCCCAACAAGTCACTCTCCTGGTCATGTCCGCTTCTGCACCTACCATGTTGGGCAGGTGCAGGTGGACCTGGTGCAGAACAAGGCAGCCGCAACATCGACAAGTAAGACTGCTGACAAGAAGGACCGACAATCAAAACGAAAAGACGCCTTCTGAACACACTGGTTCAACAATCCGCAACCGTATAGTCTACAGCACCTACAACACCGAGAAGCATGATGAACCTGTCAGTACTGACAGGAAGGCGGAGAAAATCTCATAACAACAAGAACAAACAGATTCCTCAACAAGAACAACCAGATTCCTCCTGTAGAAAAAGTCTCCTGGCATACGGGAATCAGTGCATCTGAGAAATGACCCCATTCGTCCTGTGCATTTGTTCACAACTTAAACCCCAAACCCTGAACCCTGTGCCTTAAACCCCAGATCCTTGGAACATTACGTCAACCCTGAGACACCTAAACCGTCTATAACCCCATGAGTCCACACATATCCCTACCTCTCCCTATAACCTCGCATAGATATCCTTATACATACATACGTACATACATACCTACCTACCTACATACCTACATACCTACATACCTACATACCTACATACCTACATACCTACATACCTACATACCTACATACCTACATACATACATACCTACATACCTACATAC
>CAJNIZ010007598.1:594-15895 GCA_905231905.1 Symbiodinium pilosum
GGCGGATGTCATTGGCGATCTTGAAGAGTGACGCCGCGACGGTGTTCAGCGCGCCATGGGCGTAGACATAGGCATCGTGCGCGGCCAGCGCCTCGAACTTGTTGGGCGCTGTCCGGAACGGAAGGCCGGTGATCTTGGCGACTTCCGCCGCAAAACTCTCCGCAAAACCGGTCTTCGTGTTCAGCCCGGTGCCGACGGCAGTGCCGCCCTGCGCAAGGTCGTAGAGCCCGTCCGAGGCTTCGGTTACCCGTTTGATGCTCATCTCCAGCTGGGCGGCATAACCACCGAACTCCTGCCCGAGCGTGAGCGGTGTCGCGTCCTGCGTATGGGTCCGGCCGATCTTGACGATGTCCTTCCACTCCGCCGATTTGGCGGCAAGAGCGGTTTTCAGGTGCTTCAGCGCAGGCAACAGGCGGTGATGGATCTCGCGGGCGGCCGCAATATGCATGGCGGTCGGAAAAGTGTCGTTCGACGACTGGCTCATGTTGCAGTGATCGTTCGGGTGGACCGGGGACTTGGTACCGATCTCGCCGCCGAGAATTTCGATCGCCCGATTGGCGATGACCTCGTTGGCATTCATGTTGGTCTGGGTGCCCGACCCGGTCTGCCAGACAACCAGCGGAAAGTCGCTGTCGAAATTGCCGGCAGCCACTTCACCAGCGGCACGGTCGATGGCGTCGGCGAGGTCGGGCGCAAGCTTGCCCTGATCCCGGTTGACCCGCGCTGCGGCCTGCTTGATCACGCCGAGCGCATGAACCAGCGGCAGCGGCATGGTTTCGCCGCCGATCGGAAAATTGATCAGCGAGCGCGCGGTCTGTGCGCCGTAATACTTGTCCGCCGGAATTTCCAGGGTACCGAAGGAATCGCTTTCTGTACGAACGGGCGTGGACATCATGACCTCTTGGGAATTGCGAGTCTGGTTATGACAGAGTGCCTCAGGACTGCGCTTCTACGAAATAGAGACTGTTGCCACCGGGATCCGTCAATGAGAAATGCGTTTGACCAAACAAGCCCTCCTTGAGCCTCCCAGGCTTTGGCGGCGCCTTTTCATGGAATGCCCGGTGAAGCTTTTTCAGGTCTTTCACACGAATGACGACACTCTGGCTCGAATTCAGGGCGGTATCACCGGACTGTGCCGTCTTGAGATCGATTTCATCCGCTCTTGCTCTCAGCCCGCCAGCTTCCTTGTGGACAGGAAAGCCAAGCGAGTCGCTGTATTACACGGAAGACCGTCCGAAATCGGTTGAAAGCAGGACAGGCAGGGCAACATACAGGCGATCAGTTCTGACAACGATTTCAATAAAGAAGTAGGGAAAAAGGTCGCTGGCGGAGAGGGTCCGCCATAAATTTTGTTACGATCTCTCTTAATCAGTTTCAGCCTATCTGATAAAATACTGAATTTATTTAATTAATTGACTAGAAGCACTTCTGAATTGTATCGATAGGCCTCACGCAAAAGCATCGTATCTCAATTTTGATGATGGGCTAAATGATGTGCTGAGTGAAGAGTTCAGGCTGACACCGCGCATCTCTGAAGCAACAATGGAATGCTGGCAGATGCCAAGGCGAGAAAAATCAAACCGGGCGACACAGCTCGTTTTTCCATCGCGCAACGCCACGCCGGTCGGTGACATGACACGTACAATGTGCCGGCGCGATCACAACGTCCAAAGTGACACGCCCGGGCGTCTTGCAACAGTGCACGGCTTCCGGTCCAGGTTCCGCGATTGGGCGTCGGGGAGTGGATACCCCCAGGGACCTTGCAGAACGCTCCCTGGCACACACCATCAAGAACGCCACCGAAGCGACCTAGCATCGCACGAACTTGTTGGAGCAAGGACGGGAAATGATGCTGGCATGGGAGCGTTGGGTTTTGAGCGAAACCGGATGACCAATCCGGTGAAAGAGCCCGCGTGAAGCTGATTGTGGTTCTTGCTAAGTAACGTGCCGCGGCAGCTGCAAGAACTTGGTTATATACAACCTTCCAAACGGCTTTTCTTCACGACTTCAGTACAGAAACGCTCAGCCAATGATACAAAGCCTTTATGTGCCTCAAAAAAATGGCATGTAGTTGCTGACAGCACCCTATTAAGTTGATAATTTCAATCAGGGGGTGCATATGCTTTTGTTTTTTAACCCGCTTCTTCGGTTCGTTTTGTTCTGGGGGGTGGTCACCGCTGTCCTGTCGGCAGCTTCACAAAACCTGTCATGGATTGATGTGGCAGGAGTTATCGACACATTGAGCGGGGTTGCCGGTCCAGGCGGACTGGAGGCAGTTAGCAAAAAAGAATTCGCATTTTCACTCGCAGGTCTGATTTTTACCTTTGCTGTTGGCATGGCGTTGGCTTTCACGGTGTGCCACCTACTGCCCGTTCTATGGGCTCTCAAAGCTGCGACGCGGCGCGTTTTTCGAGGCGTTAAGCGAAACTCTTCGCCGGCTGACCGGCACGCCAATTGAAAATCGTCTTGCGGATCTCTGGTGCATCATGGACAGGGTCGTTCCTGGGTATCTCGGAGGCCTGAAGGAATTTGTTCGTCGCTTTGAGAATTGCGGGCAAGACGAACTACAAAACCTCAAGTCGAAACTGGACCAGCCCCCGACCGCAAGGACACCGCCAGTACTTATGAGGCGAATGAAAGTCGACATTCTGGAAGGTCTTCCGACGAAATCAGAAGAAAAGACGCCTGTGGTCATGCCCGACATTCAGGCCGATGCATATTTTGAAGCAATTGGGAAAGCTCGCAGCGGCGGCTCCAGCCAGGGAGACATGCTGCGCGCCATTCATGCTTTCCGGAGTATTTCTCTCCATCCAAAAGGGGCGAAAGCCTGTGACCCGTTCGACAAGCAGTCGGTAGCCGATTGGATTTCGCAATCAGCGAGAGTGCAGCACACAGTGAATATTCTTAAAAAGCTGCAGACAGCAAAAGAAAAAGCACTGGTTTTTGTCGAAGACATTGAAATACAGAAAGCTTTTGCGCTCGCGATCTCAACGCATCTCGATCTTGATGCTCAACCCGCCCTGATCAACGGGTCGGTGCCCGGAGACAAGCGCCTTGCCATCGTCGACCGCTTCCAAAAATCCGGAAACCCGTTTGACCTGCTGGTTCTGTCTCCTAAGGCGGCAGGAATAGGCTTGACGATAACAGCCGCGAACCACGTGATCCATCTTTCGCGGTGGTGGAATCCAGCTGTGGAGGATCAATGCAACGATCGTTGCTATCGCATCGGTCAGGACAAACCGGTCACAATTCACCTTCCGTTAGCGGTACACCCGTCATTCGGCGAAAGCTCGTTCGACAAGAAGCTCGACGCCCTGCTGGATCGAAAGCGAAGTCTGTCACGCGAAATGCTCTTGCCTCCCGTCGAGAAAGGCGATGTTGCAGCCTTGTTTAGTCAAACCTTGGGTGAGGGAGAAAGCTAAGGAAGGCCCGCCTCCGCGAGATAGGGAGAAATCATGGCGACTTTCTCGCCGATCCGGTTGGATCTCGTCAGGATGAGCCGCTTCTTCGCTCTTGTCATTGCAACGTAGAAAAGCCGGCGCTCTCCCTCAAGTGCGCGCTCGGTCTTTGCGGAACGCAGAGGCCAGATGCCGTCAACGACGTCGAGCATCACCACCGTGTCAAACTCGCGGCCCTTGGCGCGTAGAGCGGTCATCAGATGGACGGGCTTGCGCCATTCGTCCCCCGCTCCATCCTCGGAGTCCATTCCGGGCAGCTTCACCAGCGTGTCCTTGGCCTTTTCGAGGTCCTCCACAAAACCTTGAAAGTCTTCACCGTAACTTTCTGAAAATTCCGCGAGATATGCGAAGGGAGGGTCAGCCAGAAAAATGTCCTCAGTGCTTCGCCCATAGTCTTGCTTGAAACCCGCATATAAGCTTCTCAACGCTTCGATCGCGGAACGCACGTTAGGCGCATGAATGAGTTTACGCAGCCGGAGCGCAAACTCTTTCGCTGTCTTTCCATCGTCTTTCTGGCCCCGTATGGTGCCGTCATAAGTTTCAAGCTGATCGATTGCGGCATCATAGCTCTTTGGGCGCACTGCTCGAAGGTGACGCGCCATCGCGTCTGCTTCAGCCTTTCGAAGTGGATAACGGTGTACGGTGTCGCAAAGCGCCATGACGTCATCCACGATCGTGGGCAACGCAAAATTTAACGCAGCCATTGTTCTGATGCGGAGGGCCTGAAGCAGCCGGTCAAAGGTGGTCGACAAAAAAAGATGCAGGTCCTCTGCCGCGCAAAACGGAATGTCCTCTCTTGCAAGAAGAATTTGATAGGGGATGAGTTGAGCGCGCTTGCGCGATAACAGCGCCATACGGGCGCCTGGCATGTTCTCTCCGACGAACGAATGGATTTCAGCGAGGACGTTTTCGACTGAATCGAGAAATGTTTCGCCAGAATAGATCAGTGTCTCAGCGTCGACCTGTGAGACAGGAACGACCGTTTTTTCCACACGCCGCTTGTTGTGGCTGATGAGACGTACTGATTTCGTGACGATATTGCGTGGGCTTCGATAGTTCTTCTCAAGAATGTGGGTTTTGAATTGCCGGCCGAGATGCCGCTCCGGCTCGAGGATAAAATCTGGAGCCGCACCGCGCCATTCGAAGATTGCCTGATCATCGTCGCCAACAAGGGTCAGGGTGGACTTGTGTAACTCGGCGATGGTGAGGATCAAAGAGAGATCGAGCGGATTGATGTCCTGAAATTCGTCAACAAGGATATGCGAAATAGCGTCTTCTGCACCAAGCGCGTTTCCAGAGGCTAGATGCTTCCTTTGATCCAGCCAGGCTCCGTATTTCTGATCCTCAAGTGTGAAGAATCCAGTTGCAAATTGCTGCTGACAGGAAGTGTTGAAAAACGGCAGGGCAACATCAAGGAAGCTTTCCCAACGCCGGTTAGGCAGAACCCCAAGTTCCTCCAGTTTTGCAACATAGTCTTCCAGAAGTGTCAGCAGTCCGAGCTCCTCCAGCGCGTCGAGGCGGTCATCGGCCATCCGCGCCGACCCGTCTTCATGATCGAACCCCAGGGTTTTCATCGTGTCGAGCAGATAGGCCAGTAATCTTGGAAGTTTGTAGGGCTGCTCTTTCATCCCATTTTCCAGAGCCGGCACAGCGGAAAAAGCAGGCGCCAAGACTGTCTTTACAAGGGTTGTGCGTTCAAACTCAGAAACATGCAGCCGCGGCGGGGTGGCCATGGCGCGTAAACGGCGATGGCCCCAGCCATTCAACGTCACAACATCAGCTCTGGTGGCGAAGGAAGAAAAGGCGGGTTCACTCAACCGCGCCCGGATCTCGTCACGGGCGGCACGGGTGAAGGAAACGATCAGAAAAGAGTCGGAACCGTTGGAACGACGGCTTAGCTCCGCGCACCGATGCAGAAGCGAATGTGTCTTGCCGCTACCGGCAGGTGCGAGCAGGCGAATGTCCGGTTCAAGTGCATTGACGAAGGAAAGTTGGGTTGTGTCCAGTTTTCCAGCGGTGGGGACTTCACCAGTATTCTGCAACAGTCTACTCCAGTTTTTTCAGTGCCTTGGCGTGGGTTGGAAAACCCCATACAACCAAACTTAATCATCCACAGATTGTTTCTGAAAATTTACAATACTTTTGCTTGTAAATCCAAATCAGACGCCCTTAACCAGCATCTGTTCACTCATTTTGAACGTCAGCATCCCGTTGGTAGATCTCTGCCTGTGCCAAGACCGTCTGCACGGCTTCGTCTGCGAGGTGGGGTGGGTATCTTAGGTTTTTTGGTGTGGCGAAGCGATGTTTGTCTGAGCATAGAAAAACCAGGAGCGGACGATTGTCTGGTAACACACTTACTGCTTACCCTAGAGGCAAGTGACGCTGATCGTAGTAACAACTGAATAAGTAGCAATTTTAAAAATTCAATCACCTTTGGTTGCATAAGTTGCGTAAAAAATGTTAATATAAATTTATTGCAAGCTTTGACCTTCTCGCTAGGGAGACAAGCCTATGAGAAAGATTAGTTTTTGGGTTTCTTTTTTGTTGACTTTTGCCTTAGGCACGATCGGCGTGATGGCGGCGAGCATCGATTTTGGCGAGCGACAAAGCGCAGATAGCAAGGTAAAAGAGAAGATAATTTCTGCGGCGGAGAACATCCAGACGCAAAGCCAAATAAATCGGGGTTTATCAATTAAACGTTTTGCTCAGTGGTACAACTGGAATAACTGGAGCAACTGGCCGAATTGGCGCAATTGGTGAGCACGTCACAGTAATGCTGCCAAGTTTGGTAAAAACGCAATTGCTGGTACTGCAGCCAACTGCGTTTTGTAACATAGATTGCAAGTATTGTTATCTACCACTTCGCTCAGATACGAGACAGATGAGTGGAGCGACGCTTAACGCGATTGGCAGAAGCATTGTGGCCAGTCCTTCGTTTGGCGATAGTACAACTTTGGTGTGGCACGCCGGAGAGCCCTTGGTGTTGGATCCAGAATGGTATAGGCGAGCTGTTTATAATTTAGAAAGCGCAAGCAGTCGTAAGATTTCGCGTCAGAGCTTTCAAACAAACGCAACCCTCATTAATGAAAGCTGGCTTGATTACTTTGAGCAGTCAGGAGTTTCGGTAGGCGTTAGTCTTGATGGGCCAGAGGCTATCAACGATCTGCACCGGCAAGATCGACGTGGCCGTGGAACTTGGAGCAAGGCGATGAAGGGCATCGAAATGCTTAACGCGCGCAGCATACCCTACCACATTATAGCAGTCGTTACCGAAGCGTCGTTGTCGCGGCCAGAGGACATTGCGTCGGCCCTGGTCGATGCTGGTCCGACGTCGATTGGACTAAACATCGAGGAAATCGACGGTTCAAATACAGAGTCGTCGCTACTGAGTGGTGTTACGCAAGACCGTGTCAGGGAGTTTCTCGACCGATTCTTAAATGCACTCTCAGGGCATACGTCACCCCCACGGTTCCGAGAATTCGACAACTTGAAAAACATGCTTTTGACCGTTCGCGCTGGGCAAGTCGTTCGCAATCAAGAAAACTCGCCGGGCGCGATCGTGTCGGTGGATTTAGAAGGAAACATTTCGACGTTTTCGCCCGAACTGTTGGGGATGAATGCTCCAGAATTCAATGATTTCCGTTTTGGAAACGTGCATCACATTCGAGATCTGAACGACGTTTTTAGGAGCAAGTGGTATCGTGACTGCCATCTCAAGGTCGCGGTCGGTGTTGCGAGATGCAAAAAAACTTGCGGCCATTTTGCAATTTGTGGAGGCGGATCGCCATCGAACAAGTTTGGAGAAACAGGCTGCCTCGATAGCACAGAAACAGCGTTCTGCCGCCTGTCCGTCAAAACGGTGTTGGATCATTTGATTGACAAATATGCTTTTCAAGAAAGTACAGAAAAGGCTTAGGCCATGGACGAAAGCAAACAGAACGACATGGACGCTCCAGCGTTAGCCAACGTTTCACAGGAGCACGAGGATAACCCACCAGTTAGCAACAAGAGGTGGCATCTGCCAATTTGGCTAACCGACAAGAACGTAAAGATTGCGTTGATCATTTCGGGGGTCGTTGCTATTGGAATCTCTTTGCCTTTTGGCTCCGTTCACTGGGCTTTTGATCAACTATACGATCAAGGAATGCTTTACGATCCCCAAAAGGAAGGTCTGATCGCCGTATCCTCCCCGCAACTATTTACCCGCGAAAGACTGATAAACCAACGGCTAGACGAGAGTGCGTGGATCGACAGGCGAATTGCCGCAGTCGACGAAATGATAAAAGAAAAACGATTTGTAAAGCCAACGGACGTTCGACGAGTAAAAGAAGAGTTCAAATTTGTCTTCGAAACGAAAGTAGCAGAAAACGAACACGCTGATACTAGGTTGCCATACGAGCAAATCAACAACTTTCTCGAGAAAGATCCATTAAGCGAATTCAAGGCGGCGAATTACTATAGACAAAGCTTGGTCCAAGAGAAATTCCAATCAATTCTCGACGATGCACATGATACTCATTCTAACACTCTCCAACGACTGAATTTTAATTTGGTCATTTCTCCGGCTCGTTCACACAGTACGTCGGTTGCCGCAGTGTCGATAACGCTCGAGCAGCCTAAAGATCCTGAGTGGATTCTGCACGAATATGGTGAATTGCTCAACGATGTCAGAGATGAGTTACAGCAGACGGCAAAACGGATGATTGCCGACCGGACTTCAATAATTCGATTGGATGACTATCGTTTGAGTGCAAAAACTAATGATTTACTGATTGCAGAAATTAAGAAACTAAGCGGTGATAACGAATGGAGAAACGATATTGAAGACTTGAAGGGCGTAATCCTAGAAAAACATAAGTCCACGATGATAGATACCTTCCGGTCATATTTGCAGACTGTTGGAAATGATCCGGCCATAGGATCAGCATTGTTGAACATATTCTTTCCCCCCTCTCAGAGATTGCCGCAAAATCGAAATTCGGAACGGGGGGCCGGTTTTGGAAAAATTTTGTCGACCTCGCTTAATTCATCGGTGTCAGCAAAACCACTTGGGAAGCAAGTAGCTTCTTCACCGGATGACGACTTCCTGACCAACGGATTGAACCGCTCATGCAAATCTGGGTTGATAAGTGTGTGGTCGCTGTTTCCACCGCATACGACTGAGTCCGATCAATACAAGGCACTCGAAGACGTATTTAAGGATTTCTACGAAGCTGATGCATCAAAGGCACAAACTTCAATAAGCCCAATTGACCTTCAACAAGCCAATGTATCACGCGGCAACGCTCTCGATACTGATTTTGTTTGGAAGCTGGAACTCAGAAAACTGCTGTCGGAGAAGTCATTCTCCGCGCCTTGTCCACCATCACCGGAACGGGTCGCGCAGCTTGCGTTGCTGGAATTACTCGGAAAATTGAGCCTAGACGTTACGATAGCAGAAGCCAATGCCCACGTTCAAGGATGGGAACGATACTGTGCAGCCGAAAACAAGAAGATTGTAAACACGTTCAAGGGACCTTCTTTTGCGCATGCGATTCGCAAAGGCTCATCGCACCAGATTTTCCAGGAACTGCACGAACATTTTGATGGCCCCTCCGACTATTGGAACCGGTGCGGTGCGTATCGCCAGTCACTCCTAAAGATCGGTGTCGCGCATTTGGTGCACGCCGAGTTGAACAACACACCCATCGATACAGCCGGGCGCGTTCGTCGTTTGGATGATTACTTTGTGATCGACAAAGACGACTGCGATGTAAACTCATGTCAGTTGATTGTGCGGACCATATCCGAGGACTTTCGTCACAGGCGTTTGCGCGCGCTTGAAAACAAATCCAAATCACGTGTCGCTCAAAAACAAGAATCAAATTGTCTTGGTTCATATGTTCGCGCTTATCTCTTCTGGAACTTGAAAAACCCTGAGTTGTCAAAGCTCGTAAGAAAAAAAATCGAACAGTGTGCTTTGATGATCGGTCGGCAGGAAGCCCTGCGGCTCTTTGCCGAACTGTCCTGTTTCGCTACAGCCAGGAGTTACACAATCTACCCTCGTGAAGGTGTCGGTGAAAGTGTACTTGAACATGACAATCGCGGGTGGTCCCTGGCATCCATAGTTGGACAGGGTATGACCGCCGCGACCCGCGAGTCTGAGCGAGCACGCATCACCCATTCGATACCCATACTCGGAATAGGCGATACTGGTGATCCGGACCAGGCTCGGGCAACCGAGTGCGGAGCGCCGTTTCTAGATGTATTGAACAGTTTTGATGTCCGAGACGTTTTGACCGAATCTTTGGCTCTTTTGTTGAAAAACGACGAAAACTTAAGCAATTACAATAAGTCACTTGGGATCAATCTTGACCCCAAGTGGGGACAACGTATCAGATGTTTGCTCTATGCTGCGAAAAATGGGGCGCTGGGGCCGGAAAACGAAGACTTCGAGAATTGCCCCGATAGTCAAGCCAACGCGCTTGGCGACTTTGATCTGCATGAATTGACTATGGTCGTTCGACATCTTCGACAGAGAAAAACAACCATCTCGTGGCTGATTTATCCAAAAGACGAAGGTTTTCTAACTTCGCGGCATGTCGCACAGAGTGTTCCACTTTCGGCGATCGTATCGCTTCCCAGCTGGTGGCCTGGCGTACGAATTGTGACAGAAACCTGTTGGTTGAGACCAAAGCTTATGCGTGCGGAAAGCGGCAGAAGTCTGTGCCCTGCCAAACGCTCCACTGTAGTTCCAGAAAAACAATTAGAGTCGGGACGCCGAGACGCATCTCAAGTGTTACCATTGCCCTATAATGTGGAAGACGTGCTTCCAAAACTTGGATTTTTCCTGATACGGTACCCGTATATTGACAGCTTTGAACCCTCAGATATCACGCTCGAGTCCGGGCGCGAGGTAAAACTACGGCTTACGGGAAAGCGCCTATGGAAAAATCCGATGGTGCGCATAGGGGAACAATGGCAAACAAAGGTTGAAGTCCTGCCCGATATGCGAGGCGTTGTCGCGACTTTCAAGTGTCTTGCACCATTGTCGCAGACCGCAAAGAAAAAAATGGTCAATGGAAACATTGACACCATCCTAATAGCGTCGTCTCGAGAGAAGCTCCACCGCAATGATCCTTACAAAAAGAGTGTTGCCGATACCCCCGCTTTAGTCGAAAAACAAGACGCTGACTACACGGAGACACGACCGGTTCAAGTTTGGACAAGTGAAGGGAACACATCTCAAGTTACCGTTACTGTGCGCGCATTCAGACCGAACTATCGTCTGGACGGAATGATCGAAGCGCCTTGCTGGGCGAGTGACCAGATGGCAGAAATACGAAAGAAAAATGGCGAAAAACAAAACTGACCGATTAATTGAGCGTTGGATCGCGTGATGAAACGGTCAACGAGTGGACGAGCAACACTTTGAAATTCTTAACGGTGAGACCAAAGCAAACATCGTTCGAATTTCGATCTTGTGTTGATCGATCTGACTTGTAGCAAACTGACGGGATTTCTGTTTTCACGATGAGCTTCAACTTATAGATCTAGTGCGCCAGTGATGAGAAGTGAGATGTAATGCAGTTTCGAGATTCGGCTTGTGGCATAAAAACTCAACAGTTTTAAAAGCGCTCGCGAGCGCATCAAATTTGAACAGCTCATATTCTGCTGCTTTAAGGTAGCTTGAGCACTCGTCTGGATTGATACCATCAATCAAATCTCCCGACGGCGTCCCGAAGCACGGGTATTCAGCGATTGACATGCCGGCTAGGCAGTGTCGCATTGTACACTTGTATCGGAATGTGTTCAGTCACATTCCGCCCAGCAAATTTGTGAAGTGACCCATTTTCTGAACGCAAATCTCGCTATCGAAAACACGAAAGCGGTGCGGGAAATGGTCGACGCGATCATGTCTGACCTTCGAGTGCGGCAACTGATACTGGCAGCTGATCTCATTGAACTGTGCTTCGGTGAGACACTGACTTATCAGCGCATTCCGGACAACCACTGATGCAAGATCATTTCCAACACCCCTCTCGAACCGTTTATGAATGAGACCCGACGAGGAACACGGGTAGTTGGCGCATTCCTAGATGGTTAATCGTGCCTGAACCTTGCCACGTCAACGTTAAGGCACATTGCGGCCGGCAAATGGTCCAGCCAAAATAATTGGGTATGGCAACGCACCACCAGGAGCGAAATCAAACTCAAGCAACCGTCGCCTGAAAACGAATGTGCGAAAGACAGAGGAAACTACCCGGTACCAAAAACTGCTGCTCGCAGGTCAGGAATACGGTGTCGTGAAAGGCGCCGCCATAGACAAAAGCTGCGCTCGTTCCGGTCGGCCGCAACGCGCCTATGAACGTGGTCTTCGTCCAAAGACCATGTGGCGTACCCTGCCAGTAGCTTTCGCTACTTCGAGCGCGAACACGAAGAAGCGCATTGCTTTCCGAGACGCTGTGCCGTGCGCTCGCTGGTCTGCAGGGCGCACCGGATATAGACAATCGCTGTTGTTGGGTCAGTTCGGTCGACACGTTCTAGAATCCGGATACTGCCAATCTGAGCAGGGTCGGTTTTAGTTTTGCTCAGCTGCCTAACCCTTTATCGCCTAGGTCCTAACTTCTTCTCCAAACATTACAACTCTTATGCTGCAGCATCTCGCAGGTAGATCTCCGCCTGTGCCAAGACCGTCTGCACGGCTTCGTCCGCGAGGTCGGGCGGGTACACAAAAGAGCGACTGAACCTCCTCGGAGGTGTAGAGCCAGTTCGAGCGCGCCTTGCCAACGTATTTCCGGCGTCCCGCCGGCACCTTCTTCGCCTTCGCACTCATGACTTGGCGCTCCGAAACCTCTCGTCGAAGGCTTCCAGTTCTGAGCGGAACCATCGGGTTGAACCCGCTGATAGCTTGTGGCCGCGCGGAAAACCAGGAAGGTTTTTGTTGTAACGCCAGATTGATGCGACGCTTACGCCGTACCAGTCAGCGACTTCCTTTACTGTGAGATGAACAGCCTCGTATGGGCTTTTCCGCTTTGGACTTTTTGACCGCGTCGGTTCTCCAGGTTGGGTCTTGGTTTCTTCAACAGGGGTTCCGCATGTCTGACGGGATGCGTCGATGTTGCGAGGTTGGTCTACCGGCTCATTGTTAAAGAGATCGCGTTGATCGTGCATGACGATGCAAGCCTCCAAATTGCCCCGCGATGCGGGTGATCAAGGAAAGCAAGCACGTCCTGCGCTCTTTGTCGGATTTGCGAGGGGCAGTTGATCGGCTCACCGCTCGTGCCAAAACGCTAGCCGAGGGGAGACCGATTGCAACCGCGATCGATTGGTTCAGTCAATTTGCGGCGAAGTGTGGAAACCGATCCCGGATGATAGGCTAAGTGATGGTTTGAAAATCAGTTCGCATAATTTTGATATATTTATCAATTATCTAAATAAAATAGTGGCGGAGAGAGGGTCCGCCATATTAATTAAATAAGTTATTGTTTAACATGAATTTTATTTTGTAATTTGTTATCACGCCTACTTTTTTGCCTACTTCAATTAATTGCGTCTTTGTACAAGGCTTTGTAATTGTCACCACTCATGATATCAAAAACAAGAAACAAAATCTGTGATTTTATTTTCAGAGTCTGCACGCTTCTATCAAAATTTTGCTTGTGACAATACCTGTAGCTTGGCTTGGTTTTTCTCATCAATACACAATGGTTTGAAGAAGGAACTTGGAGATGAATGAAGCGCCTAAGATTGACGAACGGAACCCATTTGAGATCTTAGTTCTGGATGTTCAAGGCATTTTGCTCGAACAAGGTGATGAAGGTTTTTTACAAGAGGGGGAGAACTTCACCGCGAACGATGAGCTGAATTGCTTCAAATGGCGACGTATTCTCGCAGGAGCATATCGCGGATTGTACATTGAAAATGTTTGTAAAGGTACGCGCTCAGTGGACGTTAGTTGGTATCGAGGCGGTACTATAATGGAAACAGTTTCCTACAGAATTCCAGGAAACTCGAGGCGAAGAGTTCAAGAGCGATCCAATGACGGTCGATTAGTGTCTGAAACGCTTGCCTTCAGCTGTCACCCCAACAAATTGAGTAAACTTTGCGGTCTCGGTGCTAATGTTCTAAATGACGTGGACATACAACGGGTGTCAAACAATGGTATTGTGGACATATACCTAAAGAACAACAGTAGCAGATACATTTTTGCATTTATGATTGGCAATTTGAATATCGGTGGAAATTTGGGTGAATACTCAGGTGAGCTGCTGATTGCGCCTTACGGGCGACCACGAGTAATGTCAATCTCCCCGGCATCAGGCGAAACTTTTAACCTACCTCTAGCACGTGAAGAGCCACGATAGTCATTAATTTACACGTTAGTGCCCCTAGAATAACATTGATTGTTCGTAGCTAGACAAATTTTTGAAACACACACAATGTTGTCAACTGTCGGAGGGCAATAATCTAGAAAGCATAGCGCAGTTTCTCGAGCCGATTATTAAATGACAACGAAAAGGTTTAGGCGGGCCGAGTAAATCAATTCCCAGAGGAATTGAGATACGCGCAATTAGTCACGGTAAACACAACGCCCGCCCCAGCATGTTCGTGTTCTGCCAAGCCGTTTACCGTTCTTTGTTGAGAAATAGGAATCGATTACGTTTCCGTTTCGATCGAATACGTCTGTCCGATAATCGCGACCGAGTCTTTGTGTGATTTTTCTCTTCTTGACCGAACCTGTTATTATTTTCCCATGAGATTTGTTGTTAACATTTGAGGAGTTTGGTGTATTGTTCACCAGCGCGCCAGCTGTAGAAATTGTGTAGCTACCCGCATGAATCGTAGCGGTTAGTAGAACTAAAAAAACGAAGCGGATAAGCATAGCAATAAATCCTCGTTTATGCTGGAAGGCAGCCTTTAAACTCTTCTCCTACAACCACGCACTTTCCCGAACGATCTCCATAGTAAATTTTAAAGCGTGCGTTGTTCCAAATCCCGAGGTCGTTTAGACCACAGCGTGGACTAGGTTTGACAATATCTCTGGGTTCGTCGCAAATCCGACCCTTGTAGCTCTGAATTGTTTGAGCAGCCGAATGCATCGGTATCGCTAAAGCAGCAAAACAAAAAATAATAGGAATTCCGAATTTGCGATACATCGAGTGTTTACCCCAACTCGTATGATGTTGTGATCTTGGTTTAAGTTAAAATAATCACATTCAAATATACACCTACCACATTTCTTGAATTATTCTAAATTAACAATTGTTAATTTATCGCTTCACGATGTAAGAGAGCAGCGTTGTGAAAGCAAGTAGCAAAATTTTTCTGCATCATGCCACGAAAGCTAAAAATTTGCTAAGCAAAATTGTTTGTTTGTCTGCGTCACCCTTTTATGGTTGCGCTTTATTCAAACTCGACTCCAAGGCTTCAAGCCTCTCCAAGATCTCACCCGTCTCTATCGCCTTTCGTTGAGCCTCCAGAATGGAAACAACTCCTTGGGCTTCTGACGGTGCAATCTCACCACCTGATACAGCCCTGGTAATCGCAGCCATCGCTGACTTAATTCCGTCGATTGTTGATGTGTTCGGTAGCTCGATTTCAATGCGGCTTGCCATCGGTGCGGGGCGCGCATGAATGTAAGGCGCGGCCTTCTCCGCTGCCCAGGCACGATCCTTCGTATCGGCGTTTTCGTCACGCATGATTGAAAGCATGTATTCGACGGGCGTCTGGCCTGATTCTGAGATCGACGCCAGCATGTCAGTGTGTTTTTTGTTCAACGAACCCTTCGGTCGCCCAGCACCCGGCCTGGCGCCACCAACCCTAGCCATGGCGCGCCTCCTGGTGGGAAGATAGTAGCGTTA